>JAFIIU010000010.1:0-88741 GCA_020280145.1 Gotozyma botsteinii | reverse complement strand
ATCTTCTGCTGAATCTTCTGCCGAATCATCTACAGAATCATCTGCTGAATCTTCTACAGAATCTTCTACTGAATCATCTGCTGAACCTTCTACTGAATCATCTGCTGAATCTTCTACAGAATCATCTACAGAATCATCTGCTGAACCTTCTACTGAATCATCTGCTGAATCATCTGCTGAATCTTCTACAGAATCATCTACAGTATCATCTGCTGAATCATCTGCTGAATCATCTGCTGAATCATCTACAGAATCATCTGCTGAATCATCTACAGAATCATCTGCTGAATCTTCTACAGAATCTTCTACAGAATCATCTGCTGAATCTTCTGCTGAATCTTCTGCCGAATCATCTACAGAATCATCTGCTGAATCTTCTGCTGAATCATCTACAGAATCTTCTGCTGAATCATCTACAGAATCATCTACAGAATCATCTGCTGAATCTTCTACAGAATCTTCTACAGAACCTTCTACTGAAAGTTCAGCCTTTGAATCATCATCTTTTGTTCCAAGTGAATCATCATATGAATCTTCCACTACAACCATTGCTCCTGAATCAACAGTTTCTACAATGGAATCAAGTTCATTGATTTCAAGTGAATCAAACTTAAGCTCTTCCACAGAGTCTTTTACTGAGAGCTCTACTGAATCTTCTGTTGAATCCTCTTCCGAACTTTCTACTGAGTCAAGCATTGTCACTGAACCTTCTACAGAATCTTCTACAGAATCATCTGCTGAATCTTCTGCTGAATCATCTACAGAATCTTCTGCTGAATCATCTACAGAATCATCTGCTGAATCTTCTACAGAATCTTCTACAGAACCTTCTACTGAAAGTTCAGCCTTTGAATCATCATCTTTTGTTCCAAGTGAATCATCATATGAATCTTCCACTACAACCATTGCTCCTGAATCAACAGTTTCTACAATTGAATCAAGCTCATCAGAAGAAAGCTCAGCTAGCTCATCATCATTTATCTCGAGTGAACAAAGTTCAAGCTCTACCACCGAGTCTTCTACTGAATCAAGCTCTATTGTTCAATCTGCTGAATGCTCTTTTAGTGAGACTACAGAATCATCATATGAATCTTCAGCTACAACTACTGCACCAGCATCAACGTTTTCATCAACTGATATAAACTCATCGGCAGAAAACTCAACTGTCTCTTCAAGTGAATCAAACACCAGCTCAGTTACTGGAACTGCCCAGACTATAGAAACAAGTACTATTACTTGCACTTCACCAGAATGTTCAGTCTCAAGTTCAGTTGATTCCCACACTACAACCATTGGGCCTGTATCAACAGTTTCTTCGATTAAGACAAGCTCATCTACAGGATTACAAACTTGTACTTTACCAGATTGTTCAACTCAGGCTCAATCTTCAACTTCAACTTTCTCCATAACCTCAGGTACTGAAACAACTCCAGTAATCTCAGGTTCTTTTACAACAAACAACCCATCAACAGTCACTGATTTAACTACAAATAAAATCAACTCAGTTCCAACTTCAGGCGTTACTACTGAAAACGTTGTTTCCAGCTCTGCTGCTACATCTTCCAAAGTCACAACAGATTCAGTTATCATCCCCCCACCAATTGCTACCACTATTACCACTATTTTTGAAGATGACGATGTGACTACCGTTTTGAAACCAACTGCTAGTACATCACATGAAAATGATACCCCTTCAACTACTACACAAACCAAAGCAACAGGTGAAGCTGTAACTAATACCAATTCAGTTCCAACAGGTGTTGAACAAACCACAAACAGTCTCGTTACTTCAACGGTCACAGCTGGTTCTACTTCGACAGGTAGTCCTTCGGTTACAACTGCCGGTGTTGTATCCTACGAGGGTTCAGCTAATCACATTTCCATCCCACACCTATTCAGTTTGTCATTAGCATTCTTCTTAATATGATTTCATAATTAAGCAATTTCCAATTTCCTACTTTCTTTCCCGTTTTTTATTTTGTTTCCAATAAAATATGCCTCATCTATAGAGAGGCATTTGTTTCTTTGCACAGTTTGCTCTAAAACCATTTACGGTGCATATTTTGATATCCTGTTGTTAATAACATCTCTTCTTCTGTTATACTCATCCTGTAGTTCAGTTCTCGGCCGAAAATTGTGATTAGCTTTAGCAGATTTCAATGCTGCACCCTGTTCATCTTTAATCTTTTACAGTAAACCCTTTTTTCAGTAAAGTTTAGGACACAAGAATATATTAGAGTTTAGTGCACTGACGATGAGTTCGATTTCTACTAAAGTCATTGAGGAAGTGTTTGACAAAACAGCAGCTAGGGATGCCTTGAGTTTACTTCAGGAACCAGAATACCATCAATTTTTGTGTGTGGTGGTCGGAGAACTTGGAGATCTAGAGGAGAGATACCAGGAGGAGCTAACCCAACTTGGATTCAGTGTAGAAGACATTGAGGACATTGAAGAGGCTTTTATCACTGAAACAGGTCTGGCTGTTATTCCTTATGAGTTGTTGGACTCCTCGTTTGAAGATACTCAATATGATTATCAAGGTAGAATGCATATCTTCTTAGTGTCTAATCAAGATGAATTGGAAGACTGTTCTAGAGATTTGTTGTCAAAACCTTCTGATGATCAAGACGAACCTGAAGTAAGGCGTCCATTATCTCACTTAAGAGATGCTTTCAGATATAGAATCTTCGCAAAGGCTGTCGAGTCAATTTTTGACATAAAATGGGAGATACTCCGTAATGCTGGTTTTTATGTTCATCTTCCTGAAGTCAAAGAACTAGATATGAAAGGATATGATGAAGAAGATGGTCAATTATTCCACCGTGTGCTTGATGAACAAATGGAAGAAGATGATGACATGGAATCCGATTCTGGTCAAACTGATACTTCTCCAATGGACTTCCCAAAGAAAGAGAATTTAAGATTTGACAAACTTGAATATCTTGGTATAGAAATGTGTGGTGCTTTCAGATTTGAAGATTACTTTGGATATGATAGTTTACAAAAACTGTCACTAAATACTATCAATCCAATTATATTCAAGGACCTTACTTTCAAAAACCTAGAGCAACTGAGTTTAATGCGTTGTGGGGTTTTGGTGAGATTAGATCTTCCTAAGCTAGAGTCTCTTCATTTCATGTCTCAAGGACGAACTTTATTGAAAATTGACTCAATTAATGCACCAAATTTGAAAGAAATATGGATAAATAATTATCAGGATGAATGCACAATGGAAATCGATTTTGTTCCAAGTGAAAAGTTAGTGAAAGCGTACATGTTAAATTGTTTTAATAGTCAAAAACATAAGTGCAATCCATCAATATTGAGACATGTTAAAGATTTAAGAATGGACTCACATAGTGTTGCAAACTTGGCAAGTTTAGGTTTCCCTCCAAATTTAAAGGAACTAGCAGTTGTTTTGCATAGTAACGAATCCGGGGATGCTGAAATCGAAGATTCTGACGAAAAAATGAAGGAAGAAGGTGATATTAGAGCTGATCCATCGGAGCAAATCAACCCTAGTATTTCAAAAAATGACATTTCATACAGGTTAGAATCTTCGTTAGGCAAAATAGACCTTTCAAGTTTAAAGTCTATGGAGTTGGAACCTTTTGACTTCAATATCAAAAGAATCCCTTTGATTAATTGTCCAAATCTTGAAGCTCTTGACATTACGATATCAAAATGCTCTGAAGAATTCCAACTTAATGATCTTGAAAAAATTTCTAAGAATATCAAGCGATTGAAGTTATCTAATTGGCAAGAAAGTCAAACTTCTAAAATCACTGTGTCTGTTCATGGTTTAGAGAAACTAGAAATATTGGAATCATTAAGAATTAATGGTTTAATCTTTATCAATGGAAACACATTCTCATACCAAATTCCAAAGACTGTTAAAAAATTGAAAATTGAAAATAGCTTTGTTACCCCAATTAAGATATTCCAAACTAAATCTTTAGAATATTTAATCATCAAGCAAAATGAAACATCTTCAATTTCATCTGAGACTCTTGAGGTTACTCAGAAGTTCCCAAAACTACGTAAACTAGTTGTTCTGGGATTCCAAAATGTCATCCTCAAGAAAGATTTTGATGAACTATCATCAATAGTATTATCTGCTACAGAGATAAGTTTGCTGAAAGCTGCCAAATTACCAAAGCTTAAATCGTTGACTTACGTTGGTGCATCAGATGATTTCCCGGAAGACATCAAAGAAGAGATTGAATTTGCAGATTGGAAATCTGTTGAAAGGAAATCATTGGAGTTCTTTAGCGAGTTCGCCGAATTTGATCAACTGATTGACAAAATTGATGCTGAGTTTGACGAACTGTGTGCTCAGACTAGAAGTGTATGTTTTTGCGAAAATTGTCTTTTATGTCACCCCTGATCATATATAGGAAAGATTTACGATTATGGACTGTTGGCTACTATGAAAGAATCAAGTTGAAAAGTCAAGTTTCAGAGGAGGAAGACATCGTCCAAGATAGAATTGATCTCAAGCTTACGCTAATACTCTCTCCAATTATGATCCTTTTGAAGATGTTGATATTGAAAATGGGTTCGAAGATGATGATCTTGAGGATGATTTTGATGCTTATCTTCAATCTGCAATAGTATCTAAACGTCGAAGGATCAGAAGAGATTCAGATAAAGAAAATGAAACTATTTATATTTTCGTTATTGGAATATTTGAAGTTTGAAAGGTTTGTAAAAACATTCAGTATCGTTTGTCAAATGCTTTAGAGATATTCAACCCTGGTGACCTTCTAAACCTTCAAATGAGCTGACTTAATGTTTATAGTGGCATAAAATCTTTGAAACTAACCAACCAAATAATTGACTCAACTGAGAAATCAGGATCATGGAATTGGGATCTCTTGAAAACTTGGAATTTCAGAAGGACCTGTCATTCTTGAATTATAGAGGTTTGTTATTCCTCCAAGGCTGAATAAACTGGAGATTGTTGATTCCAGTCTTACAAAACAGTTATTTTCTTATAGTACATCCTTCGAAATATTGATTATTACAAGAAATATCTACTTAAAAGCATCAACAACGTTGTTTATCACCCGACCGTTCCAAAATCTGAAAACTGTGCTAATCAGAAACAGTAAAATGGTCACTTTCCCCATGATTTTGTCAACCTAGAGACATTGAATTTACTTAAAACAATATCTATTAGAACTAGAAAACTTGAATGTTTGAAAAGAATGGTATAAACCAGGAACCAGAGAACACTCTGTGATTTCATTCGAACAATTCCTGCCAATCACTCCAGAAATGATAAGAATAGTCATGAATGAGGGCAATTTTGACCTCAAAAAAGTCCCGTTCAATAGATATTTCGAGGCTCTGAACATTTTCTAATGTTTAATGTTTAATAAATAAACATTAAACCACCCCATCCTTCTACTCTTCAAATCACTAAGAAATAAAAATAACTATGTAAAGCAGTTATTCTAACTGTCAATACGTCAATACAACGCGAAAATTACCTGATCTGGTCAGCTCATCTCTAAAAAAAAATCTTTTCAAAATTTATTCAGCAAGTAAACAATAAGAACAACACTGAAGAATCGCAGAAAATGGACGTTGAGGCCTTACATGCGTGCTTTGCGGCCACTTTGAGCCCAAACCAGCAGCTTCGTCAGCACGCTGAACAGCAATTGCGTGTTGCAGAAACCAGTATCGGCTTCCTTGGAGCATGTTTAGACATTCTCTCCAATGATCAAGTCCAGGATGGTGTCAAAACTGCTGCTGCTGTCTTCTTTAAGAACAGAATCACTAGATACTGGGGCAGTTCTTATCCTGGCGGATCTCATGAGAACAAAATTGACAACGATGAAAAGCCAATTATTAGAGATCGTCTGTTAAAGACCCTTGTTGACGTTTCACCAAAACTTAGAAAACAATTGATTCCAGTCCTTTCTGCAATCTCAAGTGTTGATTATCCAAAAAGATGGCCAAATTTGGTTGATAATGCAATTCAACTGCTATATGCTCAAAACTTAGCTAGTGCACACACTGGTTTATTATGTTTTGCTGAAGTTTGTGGCTCTTTCAGATGGATCCTCAATAATCAAAGACCTGAATTAGATGCACTAATAAATTCACATTTCCCAACTTTATTACAAGTTGCTGACTCTTTATTAAAAGAAGAATCTCAAGAAGCTGGTGAAATGTCTGTTTTGTTATTGAAAATCTTCAAATACTCAACTTATTACGATTTGCCTGTGCCTTTACAAGCTCCTGAAGCTTTTGCTAGTTGGGCTAATTTCCATGTTGGAATCATCAACAAACCAATCCCACAATATGTCTTAGACTTGGATGAATCTGAAAGAAGATTAAACTCTTGGGTCAAGTCCAAAAAATGGGCATATGCTAACTTATATCGTTTGTTTACAAGATATGCTTCAAACACTTTAACAAATAAATTTGATTATACCGGTTTCAAAACTATTTTCGTTGAAAGTTTTGTTCCCCAGCTATTGAATTTATATTTTAGTCAAATTGAATCATGGTGTACTGGTAAATTATGGATTGGTGAAGAACCGTTATATTACTTAATTAGTTTCTTAGGACATGCAATCACCCAGCAGAAAACTTGGGAGTTAATTCAACCTCATTATGAAATATTGATTGCCAATTTCATTTTCCCCTTGTTATGTCCATCTGATAGAATCTTAGATGATTTTGAAAACGACCCGGAGAATTATATCCATACCAAACTTGATATTTATGATGATAATAACTCACCAGATTTGGCCGCCATTTCTTTATTAATAACCTTAACTACGAAGCGAAAGAAAACTACATTACAAAAGATTCTTCAATTTGCATTTAATTTATTAACACAATATAAAACGGTCAATACGTTGGAAGATGCTAAAAAATTAGAAGGTGCTTTGAGATTAATCGGCTCTTTATCGGACCATTTCACCAATGAAAAATCTCCTTACTATCCGCAGATGGAAGAAGTTTTAGCAAACTTGATAATTCCTCATTTAACCAGTCAATTTTCATTCATCAGAGCTAGATCTTGTGAAATCATTTCAAAATTCTCTGACATTGAATTCAATGATGTTAATCTAGGTAATTTATACAATGGTATCTTAACCAGTTTCAATGATGAACATTTTCCTGTTAAATTAGAGGCATCTTTAGCTATTCAAAGTTTTGTTAAAGTTCCAAAAATTCAAGAAGCTTTGAATCCAGTAATTGTTGACATCATTCAAAAACTATTAGCATTGTCTAATCAAATCGATACTGAAGTTATTTCCAGTGTCATGCAAGAGTTAGTTGAAGTTTTCCATGAACAACTACAACCTTTTGGTATTGAATTGATGACCAGTTTAGTTGATCAATTTTTAAGATTAGCTAAGGAATTGAACGATGCATCTAATGTCGACCCGAATGATATTGAAGGTGGAAACTTTGAGGATTCAACAGATAAACAAATGGCTGCTTTAGGTTTATTGAATACCATGATTACTGTCTTATTATCCTTTGAAAATTCAAATGAAATTGTTTTCAAATTAGAAGAAATATTTTTCCCAGTTATTCAATTTGTTTTCAGTAACAACATTGAAGACTTCTTCAGAGAAGCTGGTGAATTGATCGAAAACTCCACATTCCTAACAAGATCCATCTCACAAGTTGGTTGGAGCTCATTTGAAATAATTGCTTATTCATTGAATACTGGTATCGCTGTCTTGTATTTTGAAGATTTGTTACCAACTTTAAATAACTTCCTATGTTATGGTTCAGAAGTTTTCAAAACTAATCAAAACTATACCAATTTGATGTTACAATTATTTGAAAAAGTTTTAACCTCAGAGGAAGTTGATGCTCAAGAATTAGGATTTGCTGGTGAAGTTATCACCAAGTTAAACTTATCACTTGGTCCATTATCTGAACCATTCATTGAAGATGTCTTAACCAAAACGATTAATGCCGTCATAAATGCAGAAGATACCCCAAACATTTTCATTGTTAATATGATCAATGTTATTGTCACAGGTTTGGTCTATCATCCACATAAAACCTTAAGTGTTTTATCAAAAGGAAACTTCATATTGCCTTTCTTCAATTTATGGTTCAGATACATCTCTAACTTCAAACGTGTTTTTGATTTAAAATTATCCACATTGGGTTTATTGAGTCTAATTTCTATTCCAAAGGAAGAGTTTGATAACTTACAAATAATTACATTAGTTCCACAATTCGGACAAAGTCTAGCTATAATAATGGATAAATTACCAGATGCCATCAAAGATCTAGACAAGAGAAGAAAAGAATTCGACGCTGACGTTGATAAAGTTGATACAAACTATACTGTCTACGATAATGATGACGAATGGGAAAACGAAGATGAAGAAGACGATGGAGCAGCTAGTGACGATTACTTGAACTTCCTTGCAGAAGAGGCAAAGAAATTAAGAAATGCAACAGAATCATGGGGTGAGGATGATGATGAATGGGATGATGACGAATTGATAGAAGATGCATTGGCTAGTACCGTCTTGGACAACTTGAATGTGTTCAGTACTTTCAAAGAAGCAGTTTTGAAAATTCAAGCTGAAGATGCAGTTAAATACCAGGCTATCTTTGGTGGATTAAATCAAGATGAACAAATTGCCTTACAAAACGTGCTAGAATCCTGATTAGTGTAAAAAACAAGAGAAATTGATAAAGCAAATAGATATCTAATAACTTATTAAATTTTTATGTAGGTTATGTTTCTGCCAGTTTTTTCCTGGTAAAATTATCTTCATGAAAACTCCGAAGACTCAAATGACTTTTGAGGTCAAAGAATTAACACTCAATAAAGGTAATTTCCTCCTTAAAGATGATCACTCTCACTGTTAGAAATTCATCCAGGGTGTCAATAAGATCTAGAGCTTCGCTATGTGCAAGAAAATACTGCTCCAAGGCCGAAGAAACGGTCTCCACGTCCATCACTAATTTATCCATCGCAACAAGACAACAGCTTTACATGATTGATCCAGTTACTCCAGGTAGTATATTCTTCCTTCCTCATGGTACCAGGATATTCAACAAGTTAATCGGATTCATGAAAATTCAGCAACGTAAATACGGGTTTGAAGAGGTCATCACTCCATTAATATATAAGAAGACACTTTGGGAAAAATCTGGACATTGGGAGAACTATAAAGATGATATGTTCAGAGTTGAAGGGAATGATATAGCTAAGGAAGAATATGGGTTGAAACCAATGAATTGTCCTGGTCACTGTATTGTCTTTGACAGATTTGAACGTTCATATCAGGAACTTCCACTTCGTTTGAGTGATTTCAGTTCATTACATAGGAATGAATCATCTGGTTCTTTAAGTGGATTGACTAGAGTGAGAAGATTTCACCAAGATGATGGCCATATTTTCTGCTCTTTGGATCAAGTTGGCCAAGAAATTGCTTCTCAGTTAGAAATGGTTGATAAAGTTTATAAGATCTTTGGAATTGATGACATTAAAATCTTGTTAAGTACGAGACCTGATGAATATATCGGGGATTTAGAAGAATGGAACCAAGCAGAAAGTGTCCTGAAACAAATATTGACTAATTCTTCTATTCCTTTCGAAATTAATGAAGGTGATGGTGCATTCTATGGGCCAAAGATTGATATTATTTTGAAAGATTCTAACGGTAAAGAACATCAAGCTGCAACTATTCAATTAGATTTCCAATTACCTCACAGATTTGAACTTAAATACAACAGTGACCAAAATGGTATCACTAAACAACCAATAATGATACACAGAGCCGTTTTTGGTTCATTGGAAAGATTTTTAGCAATTTTGATTGATCATTTTAATGGAAAATGGCCCTTCTGGTTATCACCTAGACAAGTTCTTATTGTCCCTGTTAATTCTGAACACGTGGAATATGCTAAGAAGGTAGCAAAGGAGATTAATCATGACGATTCTGATTTGCCTCAGTTGGTTGATCATAAGTTTTACATCGATATTGATTCAAGAAATGAAACAGTTGGCAGCAGAATTAAAGATGGTATTCAAAAAGGTTATAATTACATTGTAATGATTGGTGATAAGGAAGTTGAAAGTGAAGTGCTGGCGATTAGACATTATAGCGAGAGAAAGCCAAAAGTTGTTACTTCAGAAGAAGCCAGAAATATGTTCATTGAACTTGAACAAAGTTATAAATAAAGTCTTGTATATAATAATGCCAGGAACTAGATTATTTACCTGGTAATGATAGAAATTGATGAATTTATAGGTTATGTAGCTGCTTGTTTACTAGTTTTACATACTTGATAATTTTGCGAATTCGTCCTTTCTTATACAGATACAGACCACCGAACGGGTTCGTATCTATTCCCGCAATTCATTTCTCTAAGAATTTCTTAGCATTGTTTATAGTGGCTTCATTAATCTTGGGTATTGTATAATATTTCACTGATATTGAACATAGTGGATTTGTTTCTTTTTCATCGTTGTATAAGTCTTTAGGCAAGAAATCTCCGTTTTTAGTCCAAAAATTCTTTCTGAAAGTGAAATCATCGTGTTGTAAAGCATCCACTTTCGATCTTGCCTCTTCTATTATTTGAACCATTGCATTTTGAACCATACGACGACGATCTAATTCAAGAATCAAAGAATGATAAGAGTCTTGAAACTTATTTAAGTCTAAAGTTAAAGTAGTTGCATCTTGAACATGTATCAATAATGATTTGATCTTTGAACTTGCCTCTACATCTTTAGACGTTATCAGTTTCAATAATTGTGATAACTGATTATGACCAAGTTGAATTAATTTGTCTAGGAGTTCCTGACATTGCTTATACAGTGTCATTTTCTTTAGATGTCTGTCAATACTTGCACAATTCTTATAGATATCTTCAGAGACTTGTTCAATATCTGAAACTATATCAGGGACTTGTTCATAATCATTCGCAAGAACTTCAAATAACTCTTTTTTCTCTTCTCCACCAATACTCAACCTTCCTTCTAAAGCATCAACACCTTTCAAAGTCTGATCGTAATGATCAGTTAGCGAATCTAGATACTCAGCTAGTTCTTTTTCTAGTGAGTCATTCTTGTCCACGTATCTTTCAACCAATTTCTTATCATTGGAACTTGTAGAGTTAGCAACCTTCTCTAATTGACGGAATTCACTTATGAGTGTACTAGTACCATTCTGTAATTTCTTAATTCCTACTTCCAGTCCACTTTCTAGATCTTCAGAGGCCCATTTCGATGCTGAATCATAAGCCAACTGCAGGTCTTCCAATAATCCAGACGAGACAAATTCAGCTAGACTCGTATCACCAGTACCACCTTCCAGTAACGACTTTTCCACAGACAACCTCGTCAATTCGTCCATTTTCTTTCCCAATTTCTCCAAGATCTGTGACAGAACTTCCAGAGACTCATCTAATTTACTCTGTTTGTCCCTGAGCCACGCTCTTATCGAGCTCAACGCGATACACATCAATCCCATCTGCTGCTCAATTGAAACCAGCAGGAACTCACACTTGACCAGCGAGTTTGTCGTCTTTGCAATGAGTGTTCTGGAAGCACTGAGAGCATCATGAGCACCACTGGCTGTGGCCTGAGCCCTTTGGAGCTGACTGTGGGCATCTGAGGCATAGGTCTTCAGCATAGACATTACTGGTAATTATTACTACAATGGAGATGAAATGGATCGGGAAAAATACTGTGTTTTAGTACTCATGTAAAATACATCAACAAAGCCATAAATTCATGCTACGGAAGAGGAGACTAGAAGTTTCAGGAGTAGGAGGAGTCCATGAGGATCTAAAGGATGAAATGATGGAGTCTCTAGAAGAAACGAGTGCAAATAGACCGAAACTGGGAATGTTGTTCACTAAGGCCTCTACTGCTTTAACCGATGATGAATCTAAGCTATACTCCCAATTGCAGAAGGACCACGAAACAAATCTGGTCAGACTCCAGAGAAACGCATTTAAGGGGAAGAAGTATGGGATAGGTGCTAAACTGATGGCCAAAATGGGGTATGTTGAAGGTGAGGGTTTGGGTGTTAATCATCAAGGTATATTGGTACCAGTGGAGACACAGGTTAGAAAGCTAGGTGTTGGGATAGGTGATGATACGTTGAAGAAATACGATAATGAAGATTATGATCTATCGAGTGATGAAGAATACTATAAAGAAGTACCCAAGAAGTCACTGTTCCAGATCATTGTGGAAATAGAGTCTAAAAATGTGAAAGTTCCTCAATGGATCAAGACTTTGAGTGATAGCAATTCAGAACTAGCGAATAAGCCATTTATTGCATTGCAAAAGGAAAATGAGGAAAATGATGTTAACTTGGATGAAATTAGAGTCAAATTGAATGATATTAATGATAAATTGGATGAATTATTGATTTATGAAAAAATGATCAAATTTGAAATAAATGAATTAGAGAACGATTTAAAGAAAACAGATGAGAATGAAATAAAATATAATGAACTTATTGAGTTATTGAAACTGATTGACGTTGAAAAGAACGAACGAGATCTTGTTAGTTTCATATCAAAACTGAATCAGTTTACTTCATTACCAGATATTGATATTCCAAGAATACTCATTAAAATATTAAAACCAATAGTAACAGAAACTTTCAATTCTTGGTCTCCGTTGAATCTGAATGAAAGTGAATCTGTTATTGAAACACTTAAATTATGGAAATCAGTTGCATCGACAGAGGAAAATCTTGATTTTAATGAATTATCATATTTCGACAGTCTCATTTCATCGTTATGGTTATCTAAGATGACTGATCATTTTGAAAATTGGTCAATAAATCAACCAAATTTAGCAATAACTTTATTATTAGATTGGTCTGAGATCATACCCGACCAAATTTTTAGCTGTTTTGTTCATAATTCAATCATACCAAAGTTAATAAAAGCAATTAATGATTGGAATCATAAAACTGACAACGATGATGATGTTACACCTCCTTATGTTTGGATATTTGAATGGTTGGGAGTCTTAAGCACAGAGATCGACGAAGTTGAAAGAGAGTTTAATATCAAGTATAGAAGTATTTTGAACAGTTGGGATATTGAAAAAGATGGTAACATACCAGGATTGAATTCGTTTAAAGAGATTTATGGGCAATCAAAGTATAAAGATTTGATTAATGATTCAATTTTAAGAAAAATCATTACCTATTTTTTGAATCATGAGTTTGTTTTTGATGAGAATGATGTTAGTTATGAGTTTAACTTATTGAAGAAAGCAGAATTGTTTTTCAATGATACAACGATTGTTAGAAGTTTATGGGATGTTTGTTTTTGGAATAGTTGGATCCACTCTATTTATTCACAACTTACAAATTCAAGTTTTATTGATTTCAAGAAGTTTGCTAATTACATTCAAGATTTTTATAAGTTTGTTCAATTGGAATTAGATTTTCAATCAAGTTCAAATTTTAGAAAAGGATTAGATTTAATAAATCAGTACATGGAAGATCCTTCTAATTTGAAACCAAAACATAAATCATATACTTTAGAAGTTGCTCTTTCCAAAATATTAAAGAGTTCACAAAACGATTCCAAAGATGATGTTAGTATCAATTCAATTCCAAATCATAAACTTTCAATCACTTTCAAGAATGTTTTAGAAAAATATTGTGATGACCATAATCTATTTTTAACTCCAATGAACTCTGAGCTATTAGATAATTCAGGTTCAAAAAGTTTAAAGAATAATCGTGGTAACTTATTCTACAAAATAAGTTTTGATCCAATGAGTAAAAAAGGTAAGATTGGCTACATCGAGCATGATGTTTTATTTTTGAAAAAGCGAATTAACGATAACGAAGAAAAATTCTGGCCAATATCAATTGATGAATTGGTCAATGAGATACGTGCATAGATTTGTTTAATACAGGTGTTTTTTATTTACAATACTTTTCTTTGTATATTTTACAAATGCAAGCTTTTCCTTTATATACATGAGTTTCTAAATGACTTATTTTGAGGATTCTTTTGATTCTTCAATTTTAACATCAAGGAGATTGTCTTCAAATGGTTCTTTTGCAGCTGGAGTTTGAACTGCAACAACAACGTTTTCTTTTTCGACGGCAGCAACTGGAGCATCAGGTGCCTCAGCTTCTAAGTTATCAACATGAGTGTCTTCATCTCTAATTTCTTCAGAATAAATCTCTGGATACTTTCTAAAGCAGTTTTGCATGTTTTTGAATTTCTCAACACAATCAATACCTTTTGGTTCAGCTTCAGAGTAGACAAAACAACTGAAAGCCTCTTTAAATTCCTCACCACATGGACCGTGGGCCATACCGCCTAGACAAGGACAGTCCCAGTTGATCTCACCGGTTTCTGGATTGTAGGCAGCTTGTTGCTTTGGTTCTCCATCTTCTTCGCCTTCAACTTTAGTAGCCTTATCGCCTTCGACTTTCTCTTCAGTTTCATCAGATTTTTGTTTCTTTGGAGCTTCTTCGTCAGCTTTGGACTCTTCCTTTGCGGTTTCAACCTTCTTCTTTGGCTTGTTTTCACCCTCTAGCAACACCACTGGACTGGATAAGTAATAACCACCAACAGCAAGAGCACACAAAGAAAGTAGCTGGAGTTTTGGGCTGAAAGAGGCTCTCTGCGTAGATCTGGAAGCAGAAGAAGAGAAGGCCCTAGTAGAGCCTCTCATGGCAGCTTTTGATACTTGTCTGAACATTGGACCTGTTATTTTATTCTTGTTCTTGACGCTTATTCTTTGTTCTTTGAAGATTACAAATGAACTGAAATAAATTTGGTGGGAAAAGAACGTGATAGTCATGTGACTCAGCATATCATGTGATTAGCACGTGCGGGACACCATCGCTTCGTAATTTTTCTTGATCTAAATTTAATTGTTTGTTTATTGATTAAGTTTGCCTTTCAATAAATGCACTAAACAGACGCAGCAAGATGAAGATTTACTACATTGGTGTGCTGCGTAATACCGGAAATAGTGAGAAAGCCCTCGAGTTGACTTCAGCTAAAGATATCAGCGACTTTTCTTTCTTTGAGCGTACTTCTGTGGGCCAATTCATGTCCTTCTTCTCAGAGACCATTGCTCAAAGAACAGAAGCAGGAAAGAGACAGAGTGTTGAAGAAGGCAACTACGTGGGACACGCGTATGCCAGATCCGAAGGTGTGTGTGGTATTCTGATCACCGATAAGGAATACCCTGTCAGACCAGCTTACACTTTATTAAACAAAGTCCTTGATGAGTACATCACTCAACATCCAGTTATCCAATGGAAATCAGCTACAGAAACCAATTCAAGTTTGAACTTTCCTGAGTTGGAAAGCTACTTGAAGAAATACCAAGATCCATCTCAAGCAGACTCAATCATGAGAGTCCAACAGGAACTAGACGAAACCAAAGTCGTTTTACATAAAACTATTGAAAGTGTCTTGGAAAGAGGTGAGAAATTAGACAGTTTGGTTGATAAGTCTGAAGCTTTGTCTTCCAGTTCCAAAATGTTTTACAAGCAAGCAAAGAAGACGAACTCATGTTGTATCTTGATGTGATATACAGATATAATTATACCATTACCTTTTATTGAGAACGGTGAACGGTGAGACAACAATAACATCACCAATATTTGATCTATATCATTCATTTCGTTCCATTTACAGCTTTTCCTTTTGATTGGTGTATCAAAACCTTTCTAATGTCATGAGTGTTTTTTAATATTTCATAAGTCAGTTGTAGTGTGACGTCTATGGTATAATAATATGCTAATCGTTAATAAATAGTAATCTATAAATGCAACTTAACCCAAAAAGGTCATTTCATGTTTCAATTTTTCTTCGATTTTAATCAATGATAGTTCACAATGTTTAATCAAATCTTGGTGATTAATTAATTTCCCAATTTTGTCTTGTAAATTTAGACAATTTTTAATTTCTTTAAAATTAAAAGTCTTATTAAAACCATCTATTGCTAATTCTAAATTCTTGATGATTTTACTTATCAGTTCAATATCATTAAGTTTCTTTTGCTCAATGGCTTTAAAAATCAATAAGTTTGCTAAAGTTTTAAATGATTTTGATTTCAATTCTAAATCTGGTGCTTTTATAAACCTTAGCAATAACTCATTCATTAATTCAAGTGAATCATCATACTGTTTCAAATAGACCAAAATATCAACTAGCTTCAAAACTGATTCTAACATTAATAGCTCAAAGCCACTGTTTTTAGCTAGTTTGAAACATTGAATAACTTGACTTAATACTCTCACTGATGCAGCATCATTCTTAGAAATCATTAGTTCACAGTTTAACAAAGAAAATTTGATAAACCAAAATTTGTTTTTAGATAATTGTGAAAATTCTGATTCTAACACACCTGCAATCATTTCAAATGCTTTATCAAAATTGCCAATTTGAAATTCTAAATATGCTGATAAATAGTACAATTGACCTTGAGTATCGATGCTACCAGTTTCTCCTTCTTGTGGTTGTAGTTTTTGTAAAATAATTTCAGCTGAATGATATCTTGAACTTCTTATGAAATATTCAGCTTTTAAAAATGATTCATTAATGGTTAACTGTTTCTTTAATCTTAAATCCCCTCCAATTAAATCATCTTGCGTATTCAATATTTCAAAACTTTTTTCAACATTACCTTTCAAAAATTCTAAAGATGCTTGTCTAACCATAACTGATGCCCTTTGACCTATACTTGTAGATGATTCAAGCGCAATCGTGTTATATATTTCTGCTAATGCTTGCTGTCCAGTTCTAAGCCAAAATGAACTATTCAATTCACAATAACTAATAAATGATGTAAGATTGTTTGAACTTCCACCACTGAGTGAAATGAACATAGATTTAGTTAAGGATTCTATTATTGTAAGCACTGGTTCACCTTTTAGCATCAATTCTGTTGCATCAGATTGATAAGCAAGTGAATGGATTGGATTGGAATTTTTTTCAGGATTTGCAGCTTTTGATTTCAAAAATTGTAATAATTGATCATTTGAAACGAAAAATTCATGTTTTAAAGTTGGTCTATCTTTCAAAAAATTAAATAACCAAGTTAATAAAAAGTTCAAACATTCAACATCTTTATTTTCTCTTGCAACTGAGATAGACTCTTCAACTGCTCTAATAGCTTCACCATCACAATTGAAAGCAGCATGCAATGTTGCCAAACTTAGTAAGGCATAGTGATAAAAAACTGTTTGTCTATTACTCATCATGTAATCGAAATAACGATGTAATGCATTGAATGCACCTTCATAATCAGCATCTCTTAGACATTCCAAGTATCTGATGTAATGAGCTGAAGGCAATTTCCCAGTTTCTGATTGTGTCATTTTACCTAAAATTGTTTTAAATTGAGGTAGAGATGGTGTACCATAGGTCTCCAAAATGTGTACTTGATAATCAATTAGTTTGGCTATATCTTCTTGAGATAAAAGTATAGTTTCCTCCTGTTTTTCCTGTTCGGTATCAAATAAACTCTCTTCTTTAAAATTATTCAATAATTGTAATATAACACTTGGATCATCTTCAGAATTTGCAGATCCGAACACATCATCTTTTGGTTTTCCTATACTCATCCATTTCTCCTCACTAGACTCTCTAAAACTGACAAAACTTTCCCATAAAATCACTGTCTTATCAAACTCCAAACTTTCAAAAGAAACAATACAGTTAACAACAAATTTACCCAAGAAACTATTGTTAGTCAACATGTAATTAGGCAATTCAATTGCCCTCGATTTCTCTCTGATCTCCCTTCCCATTCTCAAATTATCAACTAACAACGATTTTGATCTCATAATGAAAGAATGCAACGAATCTAACGATTTCAAAGTCCACAATGCATGAAGCACTCTCATTTCAATGTCTTTAGTGTATTTCAAACCTTCTTCCTCATCAACTTTGAGACATGCAACTTTAATATTGTTCAAGATCTCATCGAGTGTGGGTATAACAACCGAAGTCATGCCATTGTCATAAATCGATGGACCTTCAATATACCTCACAATAACAGATAACAATGGTCTATGTGTCTTCTTGGGCAATATTCCCGCGCAATAAGCAGCAATCAATGACAACAAAACAACCTTGTATGGCGCAAAATACGGCGTCAAGAGCACCTTACTCTCCTTTTCTGACACCATCTTCACCCTAAACTTCACTCATAAAATCACAAATTAGATCAAAACTTCGTTAAAATCGAAACGTAAACAAACAAAAGGAGCAATGCACATAACTATCATTTGTCATGTGACTTTTTTAAAAAGATGCCTACATGTAGCAATGAATATCTTCATCAATATCATGACTGTACAGAATGCTTTTTTAGTGGTCATCTCTGTGATTTAGGATTTAGGACTTCGAGTGTCATGGATCTATATAGAATACATCTTCTATTGTGGAATTTGTGGATTTAACAAAGTTGGATCTCGGACTTTTAACTTCTTGTAGTAAGACCGAACTCTCAAGTGATGATTTAAATTATAGATTCGATTCATACAGTTTAATAACTCATTTCACGGGTTATAAGTACCTACTATTCACTTTTAAACTACTTCCACTACTCTATGCAGTGCACAGTGATTAAGCACCATGTCAAGTAACAAAGCCACTAAAGATTCAGTACCCAGTGAAGAAACGTCCAATCTGCATATCAATCAACAAGAACTCAAACCAAGCCCATATACCGTCTTCTCCACTCACAAAGAGAAGTATGCTCTGCTTGTATTTATCTCTTGTAGTGCTTTCTGGTCTGGAATGTCTACACCAATATACTATCCTGCCATTCAGGTCTTGGAAAGTTATTTCGATATTACGGAAGAGCTAGTCAATGTTTCTGTAGTGGTGTATCTAGTCGCCCAAGGAATAGCACCAACCATTTTTTCCACCTTTGCTGATAGATATGGAAGACGTCCTTTACTACTGATATGTCTGACGGGGTTCATTGGTGCCTGTGTTGGCCTAGCTTTGGCTAGAAACTATGCAACTATTCTAGTCTTGCGTATAGTTCAATCTTCGTTTATTGCACCAGCTATTGCTATAAGTTCAGGTGCTGTTGGGGACTTCACTGAAAAGTTTGAAAGAGGTGGGTTCATTGGTGTATTTTCTGGATTAACTCTTGTAGGACAAGGGTTTGGCTCATTAGTTGGTGCAGGTCTAATTGCAGGTTTCAACTGGAGGGCCATCTTCTGGTTCTTAGTTATTGGGGCAGGAACAGTTTTATGTTTAAGTATCTTTCTGTTACCAGAAACAGGAAGAAATATTGTTGGTAATGGTTCTATTACACCTGCTAGACTAATCAATCGAGCTCCATTGCTCAAAATCCCACAAATAATAAAAAGATGGCATTTAGATTATCCAGATATTGACAGTTTGGTACCAGGTAATGAGGGAGTAGATTTCCTCACTCCTTTTAAAATAATGAGCAATCTGGAAATATATATCTGTTTATTCAGTCAAGGCATCCATTTTGCAATCTGGACAGTGATGTTGACTTCGCTATCAACACAATTGGCAAAAGAGTACAAATACACTGTCATACAAATCGGTCTTTGTTATTTACCAAGTGGTGTAACAGGTTTATTCGGCTCGATGTTTGCAGGAAGAGTCTTGGATTGGAATTATAAACGGAGTTATAGAAAGTTTGAGAAAGATTTGGCGTCTGGTAAAATTGCAGAAGATGCCAAATTCAACATCGTCAAAGCAAGAGTTGAAGTTTCAGTACCATTTATGTTAATTGCTGAAGGGTTTGCAATAATGTTCGGCTGGTGCATCGCTAAAAAAGTCCACATAGCTGCGGTGTTGGTAAGCTCAGGTATTATCAGTTGCGGTTGTTTGTCAGTTGTTAGTATAAACACTACATTATTGATTGATCTGTATCCAAACAAAAGCTCTGCTTCAACTTCCTGCATCAATTTTACAAGATGCATACATGCTGCTATATTTGTTGCAGCATTGACAAGTATGAATAAAGCATTGACTGTTGGTGGAACTTTTACGGTTCTAGCTGGATTTGCTGCTTGTAGTTGTGTACTGTTATATTTACCTTTGAAGTATGGAATGAAGTGGTCAGAAGAAAGAGAGAGGAAGCAGGAGGAAACGGGAAGAAAACAACAAGAGAAAAAAATTGTGGATGTACAGAATCTAAACAGATATGATGTCTAATCTTTGAGTGCATTTAATAATTAATATTTATTCATCACTTATAGCCAACTTGAGTAGTCGTTATTCATAACATTCATTTTCATCTTTGTGTCAATCTTATCCAAAGGCAACAACTGTGCAGTAACTCACTACTAGTTCATTATTATTACCAAAATGCTTTTTCGATTGTTAGTTTATTGTCATCTAAATCTGCTAATATAACACAAATACTTACTTTGTAAAGATTTCCTATCACTTCATCAGGACCAGGAGCAAACGAATTATTCAAATAAACAAAGACACCTTCTTTTCTCTTCAATTTCTTTCCAATGAATTTAATCAGCGTTGAGAAATGCTGATGCTTACTAATTTTGAATACGTTTGGTTTCAATGGTGGAGTTGATCCAATTGGATTACATCGTATTGTTATCTTGAGTATTTGTTTCTCAGTTTCACCCTCTTCTTTGAAGTTCTCAAGTTTAGATATCACCTTATTCGTCGATTCTGGTAGTTTGGTAAGCATTACAGACGCACTCATTGGTATCTTGGACTTAATGGCATCGTTTTGGATCTGTTCTTCTCCTTCACTGCTCTTGTCATCTTCTTCTTCGCTAGGCTCAATTGTGGCTTCTCTAGAAGGAGATCTCAGCACAGGAGGAGCAGTTTTGAGTGGAGATGCGAGTGGGATATCATCGTCTGAAGATTCACCCTCTGAGACCAAAGGATTGAACGACATTACTGATGGAGTTAAAGAGATTAAAGTACTAGAGACATGTGTTTATAGATTCGCGATTTTTACCTCATCGGGGAGACAACAATATTGCATATCTGCTTTTACACTCTGAATTATTGTATCAGAATATTGGAATTATGAGATTATTGCTTGAAATATTCATATATTTGATAACAAATATTTTGGTCTTTTGCTGGTTGCTCCTAATCTGAAAGTGTGTCTTCTGAAATGTCCAACAACGTACAAAATTCCATTGTGTAAGCTTATCAGGCCTGCAAAATCTCGGTTTCTGAAACATAATAACTCGTCTAACTGCACTCAAAAAGCGAGTTCATCTTTAGTTGCACAGTGCATTGGATGAAGTTGAGATTTGAATACCTCTTATTTTTTTTCAATTTTTGGAGTGATGTTGTTAAGTGTGATTTCATTTGAATTATTTTTCTTTTGGTAATAATTTTGAATATGCTGCATTAACATATAATTCGACTCTATTGTATATTGAAATTCTTCAAACTTCATAAGAAGTATCATATTCTAAAGTATTTCAAGATGGCAGAAAATCTTGCAACTCAGAATCTTTGTCCTCAACTTTTAAGAAATAACGATTTTCATGTTTTTATCAAGATTAGAACGGAACTGAGAGCCTGTAGCTTTGACTTATAGGAAGTAACACCCATTCTAGATTTCTAAGATCTATTTATTTACAGCATAGTTAAAGGGTCTGTCTCGTTTTTATAACTCTCACGTTGTGCTACAATATTCCACAGTTTTGATATTTATATACAAGCAAAAAAATGTCTGAATTGTGATGTTCACCGTACGAGAGTCAAGTATCAACTACGAGGAGTTAATTTACCTAAACCATTTTTTCTCTATTACAAGATTGTACACAAAAATAAAAGTAGACATAATGATACTATTATTCGATTAAATGAAAGTTTCGTATGGAACTGGAGCTAAAGTTTGTGGTAAGTTACCGGCAGTAGAGATAACCCTAGCGTCTCTTGGTTTAGCTGGTTGTCTTTTTAATTGAACAGAAGTACCGTTAGCTTTGGCTTCAGCTTTTTTAGCAGCGTTAGATCTAACACGTTCTAAAAATTCTTTACGACATTTAGAGTGTTTGATGTGTTCAACTCTTAAGTTAACACGTTTTTCAATGTAACGGTTACCAACGACTTTGTTGATGATAACACCAACGGAGGTTTTGGTGACGTTGTAAACGATACCAGTTTTACCGTGGTAGTATTTGTGTGGCATACCTTTTTGAATGGCAGAGTTGGCTTTGATATCAACGATATCACCAACTTTGTAGACAGTTAAGTAGGTAGTTAATGATGGGGCACCATGTTTTTTGAAATCACGTTGGAAAGCGTAACGAGTACCTGATCTGTAACCACGACTAGAAATAATGTTAGTATTGCTTTAATTATGAATTTTAGGAAGGTTGAATGAATATGGAAGAGGAAAGACTGAGATTCATTGGATATTTTGGTGACAGCAGATGTTTCTATTCTCTTGAGATGATCGACTTGTTCTTTTGCCATGTTGTGGATGTTTGATAAATTGGTATACTTTCTTTAAAATTTGCTGTTTCAATCTTAAATTCATAACATATCAGTATTTTGGAAACAATCTTCTTTAATACACTTTGTATATCCATTAATAACTGTTCAGTATCCTTCATTGTAATAATTCTCTGACTTGACTTTCTTTATTATGATTCATTAAATTAATTATCCAAATTAAAAATTATAGTTAATTCGACAGATGTGTCCATGTTGCTCAAATGTAAATGTGATGTGTGTTCTCATATTCTCCAATTCGACATTATTCTTCCTTCATATTGTATTCACCACATACCTTTTACCCATTTTGATATATTTCTGTGTTGGTTGTTAATACTAGAAAGAGAGTGTAAATCAAATTCAATTTTGAATTAATTTGTTTGGTGAAAAAAAAGATGCAAAAAAGTTTGGTCACATGGACAATTCTTACTTCATGCAGAAATATTCGCGGTAATACTGAGTGTACAATTCGCGATCTTTTCTTTTTTTTACGAAGTGGTGAACTAAGGTGTTTGGATGATGATACCCTAACACGGGTCACGTGCCTAGGGCTTCATTACAAGTCACAACCCTAAGTACAAATTATTGTTACTTGACATGTTTATTCATTATTCATTAGTCTTTCGTTATATCATTGAAATTGTATATAGGCACAATACTTGGTCTGCCATGTGCACAGTAGAATGGATTCTTGCAATTGCTCAACTCCTTAATTAGTATCTCACACTCTTGCTTAGTTAATTCATCTCCAAACATAACGGCATCTCTACAAGCATTACTATTCATCAACTCGATAAGAATAGTTGGAATTGACTGCACAGCTAACCACCAATATTTTGGAATCTCCTTAAGTTTCTCCTTATTGTTTAAGTCATATAAGTATTGTAAAATACATCTCTTGAGAAATAGACCTCTATCATCCAACTTCTTCATCATAAGTGATGGTAAATGTGTTATCTCAATGGTATTGTTGTCGTTTATTTCATACACCAACCCCCATTTACCACAATTGTCTTTGTAATTTATAAATAATTCCAATTCGGAATTGGTTATAGTGAAAAGAAGCTTCTGGGTATCAAGCGTTAAACCCAAGTCACAAAATGGGTCATTAACTTGATTGATTAATGAATATATGTTCTTTTCAAGCTTTATTCTTTCATCACAAGCATGCTGATCAATGACATATAAAGATGTTTGGTGTTTTATTAGAATGAACTTTTTATCAACTTGAGATATTACTTTGCAATTGGTCAATATTTCTCTCGTTATACTCTTCTCTAATAGCAATACTTCCTTCTCATCACATCCATGACCATGACCAGAGCAATCTAATTCATTAACCTCAATCTTGGAAAATGTTTTCCTTTTGAGGATTCTAGAATCAATTGAAGCGGTTCTTTTATGACCTATAGATTCATAAGGCTCGATCTTGACATTGACCATTCCAGAAAGTTCCTTATCTGAAGTTTTACCAAACCTTAACCTGCTGCTTGATAAAACAACCAACTTCGATTTTTCATTAATCATTATAGAATTTTCTTTGTTTGCAAACTGTGCATCTTTTGATAAAGTCTGTAAAGGTTTTATTGGATTATAGTGATGGGATTTTAAAAATTTAGTTAAAAGTTTTGAAATCAAAGGGTTTATTATATCATGGTGTTTTAGATCAGCAATTTCCTTCGAAGGATCTTGAAGTAGATCACTTTGACTCGATGGACCAGCTATTCTTATGACAAATATGGGATATAGTTTATAAGGATTACCAACACTTGTAGCAGATTTTGTTGGGCTTCTCCCTTTCTTTGGTGAAGTGCCATTTCTTGAAATCGAGGAAACAAATACTTCATCTTCTAATTCTCCAAATCCAGAACTATTGAATATCTTATTGATGTTCCAAAACAACTTTTCGTCCTTAACAGATCGTTGGTTAAAATATATGTATTGATGTGATTTGGTTTGAACTGGAAATAACCCAACAATGCATTCAATATTGATTTTCTTGTAAGATATTTGCAATAAATTTGACTTTCCTCCTAGATTGATACCAAAAATGGAGTTGATACAAAGTGAAGCATGTTGTTGGAAGTGATGATGTTCTTTTGGTGCATTAACTTTGCAAACTAGTTTTGATAAATGACCTTCACCTAAGTGAACAGTGATAGACACAGTCGGATTTGTGATACAACATTGCAAAACAACATTTCTAACGCTATTCAAAAATTTAGACTCTGGAATTGACTTAATGAAATCCCGCCTTACTGGCATATTTTCGAACATCTGGGTAACATGAACAATAGTTCCCGATTTGGGTTTGATACTACCATAATGTTGTGACTGATCATCAAGCATCATCACTTCGTATCTTTTGGAATTGGAAAACAGGACCCTGAAAGTGCCATTGTAGTTTTCAGTCTTAGAAACAATCATGACATTAGCAATCGCTTTCAAGGAACTTAACGCCTCTCCTCTGAACCCAAAAGTCCTCAGCCTTTTGAGTTGACCAAAGTTCTGGATCTTAGACGTATAGTACCTTTCACCAACGAGCTCCAAGTTGTCTGGAGATATCCCAACACCATCGTCGGTGACCTTGAAGTCGATCTTGTTGTAATCAACAGCAATCTGGACATCGATATTCTTAGCCTGAGCATCGACACTGTTCTGCACCACCTCCCTGATTCCATCCACGACATTTGTGATGATGACCCCAGACTTTACCAGCTGCGCCAATCCGGTATCCAACCTCTCAATCCTGACCATCCAACTAAGCTTCTTTTGATGTAAACAATAATTTGACACAAAACGGAAATTTTCAATTACTTTTTTAGATCAAGTACGGCATTAGTTGGAAATTGGTAAATGCACTACCACTAAAATAAAATATCTTAATAGCTCTATAGGCAAACACATCCTGGCTTGAGAGTTTGTTAAATCTTTTTTCCACACATCAATGATCGCTAATTACAATACCTTGCTACTCTTTAATTAGTACAATGCCTACCAATATTGCAATTAACAAAGCATCGGAATTTTTCATTGAATCCAGGTACATCCACCGGCAGAATGAACTTAAAGTTTTCTTGTCTCTCAATTAGTCACAATTTACAAACAATAAATTAATTTATTTAAACCTGACGACACATCAAGAGATAACAAAAGCAAGATTGAAATTTCGAGTGTGTTTAATCAATTCAATAGAACATAAAGGTATCAAGATGCTCCGTATAGATTCACGTCCTTCAATCTATAAAAGTCATTATCATGAGTGGGCTGTGGTAGGTATTGTGATGATATCACAGTGTTTAAGCGTAAGTGGTGCTAGTCAGACACTTCCCATGATGAATGCGCTAGGTAACCTTTTCCATGACACTACTCCTAACGATAAAGTGTGGTTTCTGGCTTCGTTCCCACTGACTGCTGGTACTTTCATCTTGATTAGTGGTAAGATTGGTGATATTTATGGTTTGAAAAGGACTTTCCTATATGGAACTGTGTGGTCTACAATTTGGTCTTTAGTTACGGGATTGTCATTATACTCGAAAAATGTTATATTCTTCTGTATTTGCAGAGGTCTTCATGGTGTTGGAGTTTCTTTCATGCTGCCTAATGGAATAGGGATTCTGGGTAATGCCTATCCTATAGGTCAACGTAAAGCTTTAGTGTTTTGTTTAGTGGCAGCAAGCGCTCCATTTGGGGCTTTTATAAGTGTTTTATTTGGGGGATTAGTCACACATTTCAACCAAATAGCTTGGGCATTCTATGCTAACTCTATTGTTTTTGCAATGGTTCTAATATTTGCTTGGTATAACCTTCCAGAGATTCCTAATCACAAGTACAATGAAGAGGGCAAAGAGAATAAAATGGATTGGATAGGTTCTGTTCTTGGTGTTATAGGTTTAGTGTTGTTTAACTTTGCTTGGAATCAAGCACCTGAAGCTACTTGGAAAAGTCCATATATTCTAACTTTGTTAATTGTTGGAATACTATTCTTAATTGCATTTTTCCAATACGAGAAAAGGTTCAAGAATCCATTATTACCAGAGGAAGTCATGAATCGCAACACAGGTGTTGTTCTGTCGATTGTTGGTTTAGGTTGGGCAAGCTTCTCAGTTTGGGGGTTCTATTATTGGTCACTTATCTTAAACCTAAGAAACTACAACACAATTCTAGCAGGTGTATCATATACACCTTTGTTAATCTTTGGTATAGTTGCATCCATGGTTGTTTCTGTTCTTATCCCAAGAATCAAATCATCTTTTCTTCTGTTTGGCTCTGCTTGCGCATTCTTCGTTGGTATAACTATGTTATCAGCAACACCAGTCCTTCAAAATTACTATAAAATGATGGTTCCACAAATGATTGTGCTGAGTTTTGGAATGGATATGTCATTTCCTGGTGCATCCTTGATTTTAAGTGATAATCTTCCAAAGAAACATCAAGGTTTAGCAAGTTCATTGGTTTCAACTACAACTAATTATGCCATGTCCATTGGCTTGGGTATTGCTGCTACTGCTGAAACACAAATTTTCAAAAAGACAAATGATACGTTGCAAGCATATAGAGCTGGGATGTACGTTGGTGTTGGATTTGCAGTCGTGAGTGTCATTTTAGGATCAGTGTTTCTGTTCTTTCAACATTGGAAAGAATTCAAAAATAAGGAAAAAGATCAACAGCCAGATATAGAAGACCAATACGAAAAGGATGACAAGGGGAAACAGTTCAATCCATCAAAATCAAGCGAACAGATAGCATGAAACAGAAATAAAAGGTTTAGCACGACTTTGCTTATCATTAATATTCTACACCAATGAAAACAGATATTCGCATTTTCTTTCTTGTAGTGACTTTTTTGATCCGTTAATGACAATTTGGTCTTGTTTTACTAGTATATTTATTCATTATGTCTTTGAGATTACAATATAGAATTGCTGAGATTGTTTCATAGTGCATTCCACTTTATCAAAAATGGAAGAAGTGTTTGAACCGGGTAGTATTTTATCCAAAAAAATGGAACCTTTTGTTTCATAAGTTCATTAAATATGCAATATCGTCCCAAATTTTCCTTTTTCGGTCGACACAATGTATGCAAGTCATAGTTTTTTTCATGATTGTGATCTTACTTGACCATTGTCATGTCCGGATTAGGAAATTTCGAAATTATATCAAAAGATTTTAAAGGCAACACTGGTTTCAAAAACTTCACTAATTACCCATTTGGTAAATTGAATGGAGATGATTGTTTAGTACAGATGATCTCTTAACTATGCGATAGAAAAAGTATAAATAAGAGTGCTTTCTCGATCAAAATCTAAAACTTTTTCTTCTATTCTATATCAACAACTACTACAATGCAACCAACTACTATTAACACTGCTGCTCCAAAAGATAACTCTGAAAACTCTGACAACATGATGGTCTGGGGTGGTTGGGCTTGGTGCACCATTGCTTAGTCTTGTCACCAGTTTGACTGATTGAGACTGAATCATAGATATCCCCAAATGTTTTTATTGAGTTATGGACATTTTATTAATTCGAAACTTGCTGATTGTATCAGAAAATATTGGATTTGGTTTAGGATCTTTCTTTCGTCGTTGTTTATAAGTTTGAACTTTCTTAAACTTAGCTACTCAAATTTTATACTTCGGTTTTATATTATACTTCATATTTAGGCCTAATACTTTGTAGATTTATTTTCTGTAAATTTTATTCAATTAAAACCTCCTTTTGAGGCACTTCTTTCATCAATCAACAGTTCTTGAATCGTCTTTCTGCGTCTTGTTCTTCTCTTTGGAAACATTTTGTGTCACTTTGACTTTATTCCGAGGTCTTGGTCCGGAAATCGAACCGTTATAATTTTGGCTCATCGCGCCTTCAACTTTTCATTTAGACAACAGGATTAGTAAAACGACTCAGGATGGCATTGACACCGGAGCAACTAGCGAAAGTTGAAGAGAATAGAAGAAAAGCACTCGAGAGACTTAAACAAAGGGGGATTCTGACAGGTGCGAACAACAACAGAGTTGCCAAACCGGGTCCCATTCCCTCTAGTTCAAAATCAAATATCTACAGCATCAATCTAACAGAGGAACAACGGAAGAAGATAGAAGCTAATAGACAGAAGGCATTAGAAAAATTGAAAGAGAAGCAAAATAATTTTAGAGACGCATCTACTAATATCAACATATCTTTACAAAACAAAAGTATCAGACCTTCTATAAGGCAGCACGAATACATTGATTATGATTTATCTACGATGAAAGATACGAATGGTGGGTTTATTGACACGGAGTGTAATGGACAAGGAAGCAGTAAAGAAAAAACATTCGATGAATGGCAAGAGGAACAACGGATCATCAGAGATCTGCCTCCTCCAACAGACATGGAAAATGCAATAAAGTGTTACGAATGTGGTACGTTTGAGATCAACCAGAAATTGTGGGATGTTTTCAAATGCAGAGTTTGCAGAAGATGTGAAAAGAATATTCCAAATAAGTATTCACTATTGACGAAGACTGAATGTCGTGAAGATTACTTCTTGACTGATCCGGAGTTGAAAGATCTGAGTATATTACCCAGAATGGAAAAACCAAATCCTCATGGTACTTATAGTCGGATGCAGTTGTTCATGAGATATCAGGTTGAAGAGTTCGCTTTCAAGAAATGGGGAGGTCCCGAAGGATTGGATAATGAATGGGTTAGAAGAGAGGAAGGGAAAGTCAAAAGAAGAGACAAGAAATTTGAAAACAAGATGAAAGAGATGAGAAAGAAAACCAGAGCTGAAGAGTATAATAGAAAGCTCAGAGAAGGGAAGTTCAACGACCACACACACACCTGGTCAAACTACTTCGATGGAGGAGAGGATGAAGACGGAATGCACTTCAAGAAGCGGAAGTGTCTCCACTGTGGATTCGAAACACAGGAGATAGTTATATAGGAGCCAACTTATAGAAAATAACCTATCTAGTACCTTGTACCTCAATAATTTGTGTCACTGACCCAATCAGGAAAAAGTAAACAGAAGGCATAATCGTGAAATTTCGATGGGTCAAAACATTTAAAATTTGTTCTTCATTCCGTTTATTTATTGCTCTCGATCTATTCACTGTGCTGGGACCTACTACAGCCTACTTAATCGTTGTTCTACTAGATCATTCTCCTTGTCTGGTTTCATCTGATCTGTATTCCTCACACATTCCATCCAGTTAAGTGAGTCATTAGTCAATGAGTGCACAACCATCATCTTCCCATGCTCAGCAACATTTAGAGATCTCGCCTTTGGATTTGGTCACAAAGCAGCTCATCACCGCAACTTCAAGAAGGGACTCTCTTTCTAGTCATCACCCAGTTGGTAATATCCTAGATCTTTTCAAACACGATCCTTTGGACGATGTTATATCGATTGAAGAGGATAGCGACCATATTGATAGCATCTCTTATGATGAACAAACACCTCTAAAGGTCACCCATGACCTAAGAAACCCACTAAGCAACAATTATTCCAACCTACAGCCTTTAAATGCTGTTGACTCAGATATCATGTCTGCTTATTCTGGAAGAAGAAACTCCCTGGCCACGTTGAGAAAGATCAAATCTCATAATACCATCAACTACGTCATTAGCCATGGTACCATTCCAGATATAGAAACAACCACTAGATATGAGTTAAATATTTTAGCAAAATTCTCATTTCCTTTGGTCATCACATTCTTGTTGCAGTACTCATTGAATGTTGCTAGTGTCTTCTCAGTGGGTAGAATTGGTAAAACTGAATTAGCTGCCGTCTCGTTGGCTTCCATGACGGCAAACATTACTGGTTACTGTTTGTTTCAAGGAACTTCAACATCTTTAGATACACTCTGTCCTCAAGCTTTTGGTAGAAAAGATTACAGAACCGTTGGTTTACATTTCATCAGATGTACCTTATTTTTATTCATTCTTTTAATTCCTGTTGCATTCACTTGGATTTCATTATCTGAGTCAATTCTTTCATTACTTGTTGAAGATAAAGAGCTTGTCGTTTTAGCATCTACTTACTTAGGAATTCTGGCTATTGGATTGCCTGGATTCATCTTGTTTGAAACATTAAAGAGATTCTTACAAGCTCAAAACATTTTTCATGCTTCGACTTATGTCATTTTATTCGCTGCACCATTCAATGTCTTTTTGAATTATTATCTTGTTTGGTGTGAGCCTTTCGATTTAGGTTTTATTGGTGCTCCAATTGCAATTGTCTGTACCAATTATTTAATGGCCGTGTTCTTGTTATTATACACCATTTTTATTGACGGGCATCAATGTTGGTGTGGATTTTCAAAAGACGTATTCACAAATTGGAAGAAAATGGTATCTCTATCCCTCAGTGGATGTGTTGGTGTCCTTTGTGAATGGTTAGCTTTTGAGATTTTGACTTTAACAGCAGCAAAATTTGGTACTGTCGTTTTAGCATGTCAAAGTATCATCTCAACAATTTGCATCTTATTATATGAGATTCCTTTTGCTATCAGTATTGCTGCTTCAACAAGGATTGCTAACTACATTGGTTCTGCCTCAAAGAATGCAGCATTGAAAGCGACACATGCTGCATTACTTCTTTCATTAATCATGGGTTGTATCAATTGCTTTGCACTAACAACTTACAAATACAAGATCATTGGATTGTTTACAAATGAACCTGATGTTATTGAAGCAGCATCAATGATTATTCCAATTGGTGCACTTTACCAAATAAACGATTGCTTAGCAGCTGTCACTGGTGGTATTTTAAGAGGTCAAGGTAGACAAAGACTATGTGCTGCAATTGGTCTTGTTTCCTATTATTTAATTGCATTACCTATTGGATTTTTATTAGCATTTGGTCACAAGTTAGAATTATACGGATTGTGGTGTGGTTTTATGGTTGGGATCATCATTATTAGTTTTTCTCAAACTTATTTCGTGTTGAAATCAAATTGGGAAGAGATTATTGATGAATCTATGAAAGATGCATTGAATGATGGTCATTATAACAGCAGTATTCAATCTGATTTGATATCTGTCATTTCACATGGAATTCACGATGCTTGAGTAGGCTGACATTTTGTCTAATAAATTTTAACTAAGAACTACAAAGTTTTATTTTAGAGCTATTTCATAACATATATTGGTATTCGTCGTTAAACCAGTTATCGTGAATGGAATAAATAAGAACTGAAAATTTTAAAGGCCTGCTCCTTTATTATGCATCATTTGGTATTAAAGGTGGTGTAATAACTGAAGTAGTACACATGCTTAATTGTTGTTGTTTTTGAACATCTGTTGGTCCAGTTGGAGAACCTTTTCTGGAGCTTGGGGGAGTCCGTATTCCGTTCATTGGAACTTTTGATAGTGTCAATGTAGTCTTTGTAGAGTTTGGGGTATTGTAAAAAAAGGGTTTTGAAGCAATTGCAGTCTTGGATGAAGTTGAATATGTATAGAAGTTCAATGAATGTTCTTCTGGTTCTAATTTGGATAGAATGAAGTTGTAAAACTTTGAAGTGTTGAGATTAATGATATAAGTGCTGTATAAAAATGATGAAGTTTGTAATAATGCAACAATTTTAGATATCAACACGTTAGAGTATTGTTCTAATTCACTGAATGCCATTTTTGAACTAAAGAAGAGTTCAGATCTTGGCTTGTAATTGGATTGAATTGAACTGTAGTATTCTTCTAGGACATGAAAAATAATCTGAGCTAATTGTTCTGGATGCAATTCAATGAAGTTCAACTCAAAAATACTTAATTCACTCAAAAGTTTCTTCAAATGAATTGATTCAATTTTCTCGTTAAAACATTTATTATGGTTGACTTGCTCTAATTGCATTAAATTTAATTCATAAAATTCTAGAGTCCAATTTGACAATTTTGGCTCAACAATATCCCAGTTCAAAGTATCTAGAATGTGTCTTTCCATTTGAACAAACATAGATTGATCAATGATTTCATCTTGGTTATGAGAAGAGCAGGCTTGGACCAATTCGGATAATCTTGGGATTCTAGCTCTTGGATTTGGTCCGTTAAATCTTCCACCTGATGGGACGTTGGAGTTATTAATGACATGATTACAACCGCCGTAAGTTTTGGCAGATATCCAAAGACAAGTTCCTAACACAAGTTGCAATTGATTTTTAAGGACTATTCTCTTAGAACAGTATCTATCAAAGATTTTGACGGCTTGATAAAATACGCCATCTGTAACTTTTGTTCTAATTGAGATTTTGAGAAGAAATTCCAAACATGGCTGTCTCAAGTTCATTTCTAACTCTGGTTGTTGTAAGATGAGATTCAAATCTGGTTTGTATAATAATGCTTTAGTGTATAAGTTTTCGGATAGCTCAGGTTTGTATTCTAAGATGGAGCTTTTGTGAATGATGAGCTCTTTTGTCGAGAGTTCAAAAGGATAAGAACCTGCCACTTTAGTGACTTTCAACCCTGTGCTCATGTTAAAAATATTTCTGATATGAATAAGCTCTATTTCAAAAGGTCTATATAAAAAGGTTATTTAATTGGATGAGTGAAAACTGACAATGCTGGAAAGATAGAAACAAAATGAAACTGGTGAGGTTCCTAAAAGAGTGTGAATGCAGAAGATGCTTTTAATTCAACAAGTTTCTAGCAGAACGATTTGTGAAAGGAATGAACAAGTGAAGGTGGATTGTGGACGAATTATAAAGGAACAGAGGAGTTTTTTCTCTAGTCTAGATATCTTTCACTTTTATAGGAACACTTCTATTTAGGTACTCGACAAAAAAGTGTGTAAAAAAACGCACAAGGTACAGAGATCTACGGACATTTCCCGCGACTAGATGTACCTTTGCCAGGCCGGATGTACTTTTAGACTGCTGGTGTGTGGGTTATTTCCATTTTGGGGAGTTTACTTAGACTTTGGAATGCAAGTTTTTTGCGCGTAGCTGCAGATCGTTTTTAGATGCTTCAAGATTACGTAATGCTTGACTATCTTCAGGCAGTTGTAAGCTACAGGGCCATGATATCTTTAATCTAAGCACCACAGAGCAAAATACCCCAATCTCGACCTTGCCGGAGAGATTACGTGTTAGCAACAACAACACATTCCTGGGATAACAACGAGCCTCTTTACATATACGGTGTAGCTATGTGCTTGGTTACATGGCCGTTCCTGGCTATGTGTTTAGATAAGACTTCAAAGTTGAAGGATACATCTAGATTGTGTCCTGCGCCAGAACTGCACCCGTGATAATTCTACAGAAGTGTTGTCAAAACACTTTAAACTGTAGGTACTATTTGTTAACTTGAACGTTGGAACAAAAGTTTGAAACCTCGACCCTAGAGTTCTTTACCATGACCAAGGTTAAAAAAATTTTACTGTCATTTTTGTTCATGAGAAGACCAAGTGTTTGGACAATCCAGTATGGACCACCTTAAAAAAAAACCTGACATCTCATTTCGGGAACTTGGAGTCGCGCGAGTGTAGCTACTTAGTACCCCCTGAGACTTATAAACCTATTGTGAAGTTGGTAAGGGACAAGGACTAACTGAAAATAGTGGCAGTATTCAAGAGGCAAGATCTCCTTCATACGTACACTGTTAGGTGACTAACCTCTGTTATCAATATTATTGATGTGATTAGTTTAAACTTCAATCATCAAGATCGTAAATCGAATACATGAATGTACTACGATTATACTTCTTGGTCACTTAACTAGGTAGATCTGTTATTTGGTAGGTAAACTTCAGTTGGTTATCCTAAAGCATTGCTTGGGCCTTCGTATACCAAAGGTACTTTAAACATAGTTTCATCTGGAAGAACAATTCTGCTTTATTCTTGTCCTTCCAAAGCTTGTATTGAGAGTACAAATTATGATTGCTGTAAAACTTACAGGTCTCACATTGCGATTCGAACATTCAGAAACGATTAGTGTTAGCCATAGTAGCTGGTCATTGAGTACAAGGAACGAGGATAAACTTGTTAACAGGATTAAAACTACACTCTGCTAATATTTCGTTGTAGAGGTTAAAACGAGATCAAAAGTTCAACACCCACTCATTTAGCAGCCAAGCCAATCAGGATCATGATCACTGACCAAATGATTTGATGGTGGATGATGATGTTGTACCATTTGAAGAAGTTTTATAAACACTCTCTTACCGAAAAATTCGTAACTCGGTCAAATCCCAAACAGGTTTCAGACATTTTTATATTTAATAATATAAATACTGTGAAGAAATGTGAATACATACTCCTTTTTTCTTTCAAATATTGAAATTATTTAAACGGGCAAATGATAGTCAGACACGACATCCACAAGGGGGGCCAAAACATGGACAAAAACTGTAACTTTCTAAAAAAGTCTGAACCGTAGAGACTGAAATCTAGTAAGCCTAAATCAAGCCTAAATCCCATGTGCACTACTAATTCAGCAATCATGTTATATGTTGTGTTTGGGCCCTATTTGAGTTTCGACTTATCATGGTGCAGCTCAATATCCATAATTTTTGCCCAAGTACATGCAGGAAATGAAATGGTCTGTCCAAACAAAAATAAACATGCGTCAAATGACTCTCCAGTTCCGAATTTCTTGCACCGGAACTTGCAAATCCTGCGTTTTCTGGAAAGATTTTGCGACGTCGCGAACCAAAACAAAAACAAAACAAAGATTTTTGTGTTTGTTTACCTTTTGAAAGTGGGTATTAAACACAACAATGTCTGCGAGATACAGAGGGTCTGATCACCAGCCTCCACCAACGCCTGGTATTTTTCAGTGGGTTGTCGGGTCTTTGCTTAACAAAGAGACACCTTCACACAAGTACGCACATCAACAAGAGCAGCCACAACAAGAACCTGCTCTCAAAACATACAGAGATCAAGAGAAGTTTGCAACTAGAAAAAGAGAACAGTACTTCGACGATGAAGCTATTCGCTTGAAAAAATACTATAAGGAAAGAGAGCTTCTTCCCGATTTTGAAAACGATACATTTCACAAAAGATCAAGTTCAATGGGAAATCTTTCGTCTTACAAACAAGAAAAAATCCGTCTAAGTCATCCAGGAAAGTTCCCGTCTCCTTATCACAAAAGTAAAACACAAGATATACCTTCTAGTCCTCCAATTTTATCATCCACCTCCAAAAAAAACTTCAAACTGGCCAGTATTAACGCCAAAAGAAACAAGAACATCGTAATTGATTCATCACCAATAATAATACCCAGTATCAACAAAACCAAAGATTACCTCAAAGCATCAAGTAAACATAATGATCAAGATGAACTAGAAATACTTGAACTAATGGATTCCAATAATCGTGACTTGAAGCAACTATCAAGAAGCATTGAAAGTATGAAGCTGCATGATAGAGACGTTACATCCGATACCGATTATGTTAAATTGCAAACAAAATATAAAGAGGTTAAATCTGAACTTATTGCTGAATTGAAGAAGTCTCAAAAGTTGTACGACTCTTATTATCGTTTTGTTAACAAATACAAAAAGCTTAAAGAAGACAAACGAGGTTTTAATGATGATCCAGTCACTGAACAAAAGATCAAACGTTTAGAAGAAAAGCTGATCAAGCAGCAAGAATCCAATATGGATGAAAAGTTCTCGTTGACGAGAAAGATAGACTCATTGCAAACTAAACTAAACGATCAACAAAAGTCACATGAACTGGAGATTTGGAAAAGAGAACAGAAAATAAAGGACTTAGAAAAGAAATTAGAACTGCACGACAGACTCTCTGATACACCACATTTTGCATCAGTCAATTCACTCTCACCTCAGAAGGAGAATATTGCTCCTGTTGATGATACATTGGAGTTGATTAACAAAAAGTATCCAGACAAAAAATCTGGTAATTCTTTTGATTTTTGAAATTGAATTGATTTTATTTTATTTTAACGTTCAAAGTAGTGAACTATACTGTTCATTGAAACACTTCTATTTTCTAAAACCTCTCATTTTACTATTAAAAATGATTCTGTAGTGCTTGAAAGTAAAAGCACAAAAGTGTTATGGATGCTTAGTCATCTTTGTTTACATTTCACAATTGTTTTAAAAAGAAAACAGTTAGACAAATAAAACCAAAAGGAAGAAGACTATTCGATCTGCTCAGACTCTCTCTCAGGTACTGTTGGTTTTCACTTTTGTATATCTGGGACGATAGTGTCATTAAGTTGTTTGCTGCACTTTTCATAACCTGAAATTGTTTGTTTCATTTGAAGTTTCATCCTGGTTTCATAGACTGATTCAACCATGTCAAAAATACCGTTTCCTCAAGCAAGGCTTGACAATGAAACACCACCTAGAAAAGGGAGGAAGGCTTTAATTGAAAATAATGAAGTTTTGAACCTGCCTTCTTTTACCAAAGACTTGCTTTCGCAAAATTCCGCACAGTTAGAACAAAAGAATATGATCAAGACAAGAGAAGGTGTCATAAGCAATATACCTAGACGCATAGGTGTATACGACAAGAGCAAAAAAGTTTCAACCATGGGTATGGGTATTATGACGAACCTTATAGATCCTGAAGCTCTAAGAAGAAGACAGGACAATGCTGAAAGAGTGATGAAAAGTCTTGATGTTAGTAAAAAGAAGTTAGATCTTGTTAATGATAAGCTGAAGGATTATAAACTTCAGTCTGAGAACTTGACGAGGGTGAAGTATAAGATTTATGAAGAATATGAATGTTTGAAGAAACAAATAGATGACCTTGATGTTGAAATCAATAATATTGATTCAAAAATCATACGGGCAAAAAATAAACTAAATGCGTCTAAAGTTTATGAAGAAAAGATGTTTTCTTTGAAGTTTGAAGATACAAAGAATCAGAAAGCCAGAGAATTGGATGAATCTAAAAATTTATTCGAGAAAGAGTTTGTAAAGACTAGTTTAGATGAAGATGAGAAGGGTAAAGAGGAAGTCTTTGAATTAAAGGAACAGATAAGTTTGAAAGAAAAGAAAAGAAATGATATTTATGATTCAATAGATGAGAGGTTGAATAAGAGAAAAGATGAATTAGAAATTGAATTGAAAGAGATGGTGGAATTGGTGGAGTCAAAAACTGATGAGTTTTCTAAAGCTTTTGAAATCAAATCTGAAGAAAATAATAAATCTAAGGAAATATTACAAAATTTGACACAAGAGCTTATTATTATTGAAACAGAAATAAATTCAATTGATCGATCGATTTATATCGAAAGTGAATTTCAAAATGATTCAAAGCTAGAAATGGCAGAATTACTTAAAGAATTACAAAGATTAGAAGAGGAAGAATCTCAAATATCGTTCAAATTAGAGATCGTTTCTAAAGAGTCTGATAAATCAAATGCAGCTTATGAGTTATCCAAAACCAAAATTGAAAAAGAAAAAAATTTAAGGAGACGTATTCAAAATTCTATTGAGGAACATAATGGCAAACTAAGAACTTATGTGAAAGTGAAATCTGAAACCAAGATGGAAATAAAACAAGATGAAAATGATGTTGAATTTCAGAACATCCAAACCAATGACCAAATTTACAGATTCAACAAGATTTTTGGAATGGAAACAAATGAAGATATCATTCATGAGACGATAACGTTAACTGAACATATATTGAAAGGTGTCAATCTTGCACTGCTACTAATCGACTCAGAGCGTGTTCTTTTTGAACAATTGATCAGTTCAACTTTACAATTGTGGAATAGCAGGGCGACTACAATTGGGAGGTATCAAAAGTATCAATACGAGTATTCTTATCAAGCTTTTGAATTTGATCAACATACTCAAAATTTCATAGATTTGCAAAATAATTCAACTATCAGTGTCAATCATGAAGCGTCACAACTAGAAATTAATGCATCTATAATTCATGATGTTAATTCCGTCAAATCAACACTGAAATCATCATCAACTTCAAATCCATTATTTGTCAACCTAATAGCCAAGAGATCAGACTCTGAAAAATCAGTTATTTCAAATTGTCTGCTCGTTGAATTACCCAAATCATACATTAATGACCAATTCAAACAACTTTTAAGAAGTCTAACCAAATCAGGAATAGAACTAGAATCATTTTATCAATTGATCCAATCATTATACAAGAACTACAAAACTTTGTCATTGTTTACAATCGATGTCAATGATTCAAATTTGATGAAGGTTGCAAAAGCATTGAATTCCATTGAAAGTCCACTAAAGAAATTGTCAAATAATAAGGTTAAACCCAAAGGTACAACCTAGACTGTATTACATTTATAAATCTTAGTATAAATTTATTTATTTTAAACATCTATAAGAGTACAGAAAAAAAACGTAAGTAGTAATAATAACAGAAAATATAAGAAAATAACCAAAGTAATTAGTTCATAAGGGTAAGAAAAAATAAAGTAAAAATAACACATTAGACCATTAATTAATATAAACCAAACAAAAAACATGCAATAAATAACACCACAAAGTCATATTTCAAACTTATTTCGCAGTTAAAATATCATAAATCAACCAGTTCAATTCTTCTTTAGTACCAATATTTTCCGTTTCAGTTTTAACATCTGTGGTATCAGGAGTATTAGTATTGTTATTAGTAGAGGAAGAAGAAGGTGCTGTAAAATCTTCCTTCTTGTCAAGTTGGTTTTTATTATCATTATTAGTTTCACTTGTAGTAGTTTCATTATTACTCTTAGTGTTGTTTTGTTTGTTTGGCGAACTTAGTTCTTTTTTAGGAATCGTCTTTGCGTTAATCAATGGGGAAATTGAAGATGTTTCAATAGGTCTTGGATGTAATAAAAATGAGTCTATTGGAGTTTTCTCCTCAATATGACAATCATCATTCAACATGGTTGTGTGAAGTCTGTATAATGGACCATTTGGTTCTACTAAAAATGGTGAAATCGTCAATGTGTCTAAAATGTCTTCATTAGTTAGAATAACTTTTTGTTTCTTATGCTTTTCATTGGAATTTTCATTAAGAAGATTATTATCGGCATATCTTCTTTTTCTATAACGAACTGTATCTATTGAACTTTCCAAGACAAATTTCAAATAAGTCTCTAAACCTAATGAAACTAACTCAAAAACAGATTTATCAATTGGACCCGTCAATCCATGTTCTCTTGAAATCCCCAACATTCTTGATTCCAAAGTATCTGCATCTGGTAAAGAATAACTCTCACTGACTAATGGTGTTTGTAACGAGTGACTTATATCCTGAGTCCATTCGACTGTATTACCAGTTAAATTTCTATCTTTTTCAGTAACGTATGGGATTTTTGGTAATAAAGCTTGTCTTGTTAAAGTCATTGAAGAAGTAGACATGTTTCTCTTACCAGAATCTCTTGTGATTGTTTTAATTCTGTATCTTTCACGAATTGGTAAATTCATAATATTTTTCTTCAATTTTTCATATTGTGAAGACACTTTAACTTTACTGTCTTTCTTTCTCTTATTTGAAGAATTACCACCAAACCCAGATTTCTTCGACATTTGTTGATTTGGGCCATCTCTTAACGAGTTTGCCAAATTGGCTAATAATAATTGATTATGCATTCTAACCATTTTAGAATCTGTTAGTAATGGATTCAAATTCTGTAAAAATTCTTGTCTTGATAATTTTCCCAATAAGAACAGACTGATCGTTCTTTGGTACTTGTCCCAGCTCGAACCCATCTTTTTTTGCAATTCCCCGACCAGCTTATCAACCTCAATTCTTTTAGATATGTTATTCTGCTTAGCCTTTTCACCGGTGAGCGTTGTATTGTTTAGCGTTGGTGTGGAGTGAGCAGTGCCATTAACAACAGCATCAGGCGGATTGGAAGGCTTCTTGAAGGACAGAGCGTCCGTGGACATCGACAGCGATGGGGCAGTGTCCGTCATTCTATGAGTGGAGCTCTTCAGGCGGTGTTTTCGTTGTTTCTTCTGTCTTTCTGTTGTGTTATTTAGTAAAGAATTCATGCGAAAAGATACAAAAAATTTGAAGCGATGGTAAGATATTCGGCCGGGTAATCTCTAGATTTATAGAAGACACTATTAGCTATTGTAAGGTTCTAAGGTGTTATGTTCATTCAGTTTGCATTTACTATTAGTAGTTCATAAAACACAATATATATTCATTATTATTTTCTATTTGCTATTATTTGCTATCTGTTTATTTCTCTATTTTTATTTATGCCCATTTACCTAAAACAGACATCAGCAGCATACCAATCATCATTGAGGCCAAAGCACAACCAGTAGTCAATTTACCACTGTGTGCTAGAGAGCCAAAAACCCAGTCACTGGCCCACATCTCGACTAAACCAGTCCAAATCAAAACACCGGCTGAGAAAGAGTCTAAAGTACCCAAGGCAATCAAGGTAGATTTACTGTTACCATTGAACTTTGATAAAACACCAATACCAATAGCCATACCAATTGGGGTAATTAATGCAAAAATGGAACCCATGATCAATTTAACTAGCATCTTTGTGTTATCCAATTCTGCAATTCTTGAACCTAATGCTAAACCTTCAAAGAATTGATGGAAGACAATGACGATGAATAGAGTAATGAATGCAGAATCACCAGCAACGACTAAAGTAACACCAATCAAAATACTGTGGAAAATAATACCCAATTCCATTGTAACGACACTTGTGTTGTTGTTTGCTGTTGGGTTAGGATGTGTGACTTCAGCTTCATGATCGACTTGAACAATGGCTTCTTTATCGGCGTCTTCAGATGAATCAACATCGGCTTCTTTGTGATGATGGTGAGATCCAAATATTCTATGACCGGTGTATTCAATAATGAAAGCTAAAAAGATACCTGCCATCACAATGGATGTACCAGTTGCTTCATAAGTTAAACCTGTTAAACATTCGTTAGACCACATTAATTCTGCGTGTGTGATTAAATGAACAAAAGCAGTTGAAATAATAACACCAGTACCGAATTGCTTTAAGATAATGAAAAATAACGACTCAGTGCTGACTTTGAAGAATTTCTTAATTAAAATTGGACCAATTGAACCAATTGCTGAAGTGACTAAAACAACGAACAATAATCCGATTCTTAAAGGAATGTTATAATCTCTATCAGTTCTTTCACAAGTTGTTTCACCTGAACCACCAACACAGTGTTCAACACCGGCATGGAAATGACAATTAGTACCAGTTGATTCTGATTCTAAAGCTTCATTTTCAGCAACGAACTGAACTTCGTCACCATCAATATCTAAACAAAAAGTTTCAATAGCATCATGAACATGACAGCCTGTGTAAGAAAGAGGAGCACTTGCAGAAGCAGTTGGACCACCAGAGACAACACCTTCGAGGCCATTACCACCAACACAGAATTGTGTAGTGCCATGGAAATGACAGTCAGTGATGGCAGTTGTTTGATATGTTACTGAACCTGATACATCAGATGCTGAAGATGCTGAATCTTGTAAGTACAAGTTTGTTGTAGATATAATAGTTGCAGCAGCATTTGCTGTTCCAGTAGCAGCAGTATTGGCGGTGGTCCTTGAAGGATAAACTGTGACAGTAGTAGCCCTAACGCTAGCTAACAGAAGCGCAATAGAAAGTGTGTTTCTGAATTGCATCTTTTTTCTTTATGATGAGTATGAAGTAATAAATGAGCGTATGTAAGAACGACTTTGACGCTCTTATGTACCACACAAGATGTTTTATGAAACTTGCAAAAGGATGAAAATTTTTGACGTTTCCTTCATTTGATCGATCAAGATTTTTTGCCAAGGTCAAAACCCTTTTGTACTTTAATGGTTATCGAAAATGACTTTGAAGTTGTGAGAAGAGAAGGGCTAAGTGACAGTACATAATAATCGAGTAGGCTATCTCTAACAGATCCATGTGGAGTTTTCCAGCTGCTCAATTGCCCTAGTTCTTTGGATATTTTGTGGTTTCTTGCTCACATCAGGGCAAACAAAAGTTCAGGGTCCACATCCAATACAAAATGTGTCAAATCTCCGAATCTCTTGAAAAGCTTCCACCTTTGAGGTTACGCGAAAAAAAAACATCACTGAGAGCCAGCAGGGTCCCACTACAAGGGTATCTTTGTTTAACTAATTCCAATAAAAATCAAACCCTAATGTCAATCTAGCCTACTTTGGAAATACTTCCTGTTGTGGTTATAATGGTAGATCTTCGAAGTATGCGTTTCCAGAGGACAATCAGAATCGATCAAGATTCTTTTTTCGAAAGTTGTACATACTAAATAAATGTACTATGATAGTTGTCTTGGTATTCCATTGACAATTTTTTTTGATGTTCTTTGACTTTGGGGATTCTTTGACAAGCATATAAAGGTGTGATCCAATCCACAAAAACTTATAAATTTGAAACTTCAATAATCAACATAAATTAAGGTTAAAATGCAATACTCTTTATTAGCCCTTTCACTTTCAATTATCCCAGCTTTGGCTCAAAGTTCAACCACAACTTACGTTACATCCACTGACGAAGTTTACCAATGGGATGCTACTTGGAACAAAGATATTCAAATCCATTCTTCTTGTAACAGAACTCAATACAATCAACTATATGCTGCTTGGGAGGAAACCAAAGCTCTAGCTGCCCATGCTAAAGATCATGCTGCATTGTTTGGTAACTCCTCAGAAATTTTCCAAAAATGGTTTGGTAATGAAACAAACAACGCTGAAGTCGTTGGTTGGTTAGACAACGTCTCAAACCAAGATAAAACTGGTGTCCTATTCAGATGTGACGATATTGATGGAAATTGTCAAAATGATGGTTGGGCAGGTCATTGGAGAGGTTCCAATGGTACTGATGAAACTGTCATTTGTGATTTATCTTACACTTCAAAATTAAACTTAGCACAACTTTGTTCCCGAGGTTGGACTGTTGCCAGTGGTAAAACTGCTCTTTATTTCTCTGGTGATCTCTTACATAGATTGTGGCATACTGACAAGGTTGGTCAAGGTTTAGTTGGCCATTATGCGGATACTTATGATGAATGTTTGGAATTAGCTGAAACTGAACCAGAAAATGCCGTTAGAAACAGTGCCACTTTAAGATACTTTGCTTTGGAAGTTTATGCTTATGATGTTGCATTACCAGGTGTTGGTTGTTCTGGTGACAATGAACATGACCATGATCACACTGAAACCAGTACTGATGGCACTGCTACTGCCACTGATGCTTCCAGTGACAGAACTACTACCACTTTAACTGGTGGTACTGAATGCCATACCCATGCAGATGGCGTAGTTCACTGTTCTTAGATCTTAAATTTGTGTGTTACTATAAAATAGAATTTAATATGATAGACTTGTAAATTGTAGAAGCAAAATTATGGAATCCAACAAAAGAAACTATTTTGCGTCACTTTCGAATCCGCAACAATAGATCGATAATGTATGCAATTCTAGAAGGATGAAAATGTACGGGTAGAAGACTGCTGAACTTTATGTTTCATCGAAATGTGACACAATTCACATTTCACATTTCACAATTCAATTTTATCGAATGCCTAGACAACTTGTGTGTACGATAAAGGTATCCCGAGTTGAAACGAGTTGCATATTGTTGGAATCAGCCAGAATCAGAAAAGAGAGAGAAAGAAAAGAACTACTAACACAATAAACACACTTTAAACCCTGCACATGTGTATTCTGAGGCTCTAACCCACTCATAATACTGTTTGAATGATCATACATCAAAGATCAGCCTAAGATTATCGTATTATATCTTATAATCCAAATCACACAATAATCCATCAATCAAAAATCGCCTTATTCGTATATAAAAAAGAAACAACTTTTTTGTGTCACAGGATGAGATTCGATATGCGCCACATCGCATCCATTAATTCACGTGACTTTTACGGTAGGACCACATTGATAAATATAGCCTACTATTGAATCAGCTCATATTTATATGACAATAATTGTTGGAATTGGCTGGGAGTAAGTGAGGTTGTAAGTATATATGTACTCATAGGGTTTAGGAAGAAACATCCACCACTCACAACCCTTTCTATCACTGTCTTTATTCACACAAATCCAATCTCAGTTCTTCTCAATCTATCATATATTATTTATCCCCCGAGTATCGCCGCGAACCAACATTTTCAAAACTGTTGGGCTCTTCTGTTACGGACCACAAAAGAATAAACACAGCAAATTTTTTCTTTTAAATTCCAGAACCAATCTTGAATTTTTCCATTTATAAACTGATCTGATTGACATCTTTTGAGATTGATTTATTCCCAAAACTTCATAATACCCACAATCTTCTCGTCATGTCTGCTGAGTTAGAGAAAGTCAACGTGTTGGAAGCCAACATCATCGCTGCTGGTACAAACAAGAAGACCAAAAGAATCGTCAATGGTTTTGGTGGTTTAATGGGTTCCAAAGAGATCACCCAACCTCACTTTGACGACGACGAAAAAGCCAGTGACATCCTGGCTAAGGACAAGGCTGAGGCTGATAAGTACAAGAAAGTCAAACACATTTCTGAACAACCATGGACTTTACAAAACTGGCATCAACACATTAACTGGTTAAACGTTGTGCTAGTGTTGGGTATCCCATTATACGGGTGTTACTTGGCCACTGGTACTCCATTAAAGCTGTCCACTGCCATCACTGCCATCATCTTGTACGTTTTCTCAGGTCTTTCAATCACTGCTGGTTACCACAGACTTTGGTCCCACAAAGCCTATGATGCTAAATTACCAATGAAACTATTCTTTGCCCTATTTGGTGCTGCTGCAGTCGAAGGTTCCATCAAATGGTGGGGTCACTCTCACAGAATCCATCACAGATACACTGATACCAACAGAGATCCATACGATGCCAGAAAAGGTTTTTGGTACTCCCATTTCGGTTGGATGATGGTCAAACCAAATCCAAAATACAAAGCCAGAGCTGATATTTCTGATTTAATCGATGACTGGGTCGTTAGATTCCAACACAGACATTACTTGAGTATGATGCTGTTCATGTCCTATATCTTCCCATGCTTGTTATGTGGTTTGTTATTCAATGATTACAAAGGTGGTTTCGTTTACGCCGGTATCTTAAGAGCTGGTTTCATCCAACAGGCCACATTCTGTGTCAACTCTTTAGCCCACTGGATCGGTGTCCAACCATTTGACGACAAGAGAACCCCAAGAGATCACTACATCACTGCTTTAGTCACTTTTGGTGAAGGTTACCACAATTTCCACCATGAATTCCCATCTGATTACAGAAATGCCATCAAATGGTACCAATACGATCCTACCAAATTGGTCATCTGGGCCTGTTCCAAAGTCGGACTAGCTTACAACTTGAAGACCTTCTCCCAAAATGCCATTGAGCAAGGTCTAGTCCAACAACAGCAAAAGAAACTAGACAGAATGAGATCGAAATTGAACTGGGGTACACCTCTAACCAACTTACCAATCTGGGACAAGTCTGAGTTCTTAGAAAAGACCAAAGACCACGAAGGATACGTCATTATCAACGGTATTGTCCACGATGTTGCAGGCTACATCTCAGACCATCCAGGTGGTGAGCCACTATTGAGAACCTCCATTGGAAAAGATGCCACTAGAGCCTTCAACGGTGGTGTTTACGGCCACTCCAACGCAGCACACAACTTACTGGCCACGATGAGAGTCGCAGTGATTAGAGACTCCTCAGCCACAAGAAGAACACACGATCCAAGTGCAGGTGTCTCTAAAAAGGAGGAATGAGCACTGCTGAGACAAAACTAATGATGACTTCTGTATGATGATTTTTAACACTTTCTTTATATTTATTTAATTACTCCTAAATTATATATTTCTGGGTTTAATAGTTTTGTATGTATGTATGTTTTCTCTTTAAGTAATTCTGCAGATTAAGAAAAAAATCGAAATGTCTGCTTTGATAATAAACTTTCCTTTTACTCTAAATAGCAAACATTTTCCTGTCTGTTACCCTTAGAGCGTCAATTGGTGATCCTGGCTCTCTAACTGTGTTCTCATTGAACTGTTAGCGTGCTGTTATCCTAGTTTACTTGCTGTTGCTGTTGTTGCCTCTGTGTTGAGAGTCTAATACCCCTTTTAAAGCAATAACATGGTAAGAAGAACCCAGTCAAGGGCAGATCTAGCTGGCTTGACGATCGAAGAGAAACGTTTAGAGGAAGATCGCAACCACCAGAAGTACTGGCGTCGTTGGGGGCCTTATTTGAGTGAACGTCAATGGGGTGCTGTTCGTGAGGATTATTCCTTTGATGGTAATGCCTGGGAGTCGTTCACGTTTGATCAATCACGTTCAAGAACCTATCGTTGGGGTGAAGACGGTCTAGCTGGTGTCAGTGACAATAAACAGTTGTTATGTTTCTCTCTAGCTCTTTGGAATCAACAGGATGATATCTTGAAAGAGAAATTGTTTGGTTTGACTGGTCCTCAAGGTAACCATGGTGAAGATGTTAAAGAATTGTACTATTACGTTGATAATACTCCGACGCATTCATATATGAAGTATCTTTACAAATATCCCCAAAATAAGTTCCCTTATGAGGATCTAATCAAGACCAATGCTGAAAGATCTAAATTGGAATGTGAATATGAATTGACTGATACTGGTATCTTTGAAAATGATGAATATTTCGACGTTGTTTTCGAAATGGCCAAAGAAGATGATGAAGAATTATATTTCAGAATCACTGCTTACAACAGATCTTCTAAACCTGCCCCATTACATATCTTGCCTCAAGTTTTTTACAGAAATACTTGGAGTTGGGGTCGTGATGATTATAAACCAAACTTATCTCAAGAATCTGAAAACGTTATCAAAGTCCATCATCAAAAATTCGGTGATAATAGAAGAGTTATTTTTGCTCCTTCGCCTGGTTTAACTGAAAATCATCCAGATGTTGAAGCTGAATTGCTATTTACTGATAATGAATCTAATTTGAAAAAATTATACGACCAACCAAACAAATCTGAATATGTCAAAGATGCTTTCCATGAATTCATCGTTGGTGAAAAAGAAGACGTTGTCAATCCTGCTTTGGAAGGTACAAAAGCAGGTGCTTGGTTTATCTTTGATGATGAAGGTGGTGTTCCTCCAGGTGAATATGTTACCATTCGTTATAAATTCACACAGAAGGATAAAACCTCATTCAGTGAACAAGAATTCGATCAAATGTTCAACCGTCGTTCAGCTGATGCTGATAATTTCTATTGGAGAATCACTCCTCTGCCAATTTCTGATGAATTGAGACAAATTCAAAGACAAGCATTTGCTGGTATGTTATGGACAAAACAATTTTATCATTTTGTTCAAGAAGAATGGTTCTATGGTGATCCAATCTTACCGAAAGCTCCAAGTAATAGAGGGAATGGTAGAAATAAAGAATGGAAACATATGTACATCAATGATGTTTTATCTTTCTGTGATAAGTTTGAATATAGTTTCTTTGCAGCTTGGGATACTGCATTCCACTGTATTCCACTTGCTTTAATTGATCCAGATTTTGCTAAGAAACAATTGGATTTGTTAACTAGAGAATGGTATATGCATCCAAATGGACAAATTCCTGCTTATGAATGGAATTTTTCTGATGTTAATCCTCCTGTTCATGCTTGGTCAACATTCAGAGTTTATAAATTAGAAAGAAAGTTGTATGGTCGTACAGATGAGGAATTCTTAGAAAGAGTTTTCCAAAAATTATTATTGAACTTCACTTGGTGGGTTAATAGAAAAGACCAAGATGGTAATAACGTCTTTGAAGGTGGGTTCTTAGGGTTGGACAATATTGGTATTTTCAATAGATCTGAACCATTACCAACAGGTGGTACTTTAGAGCAAGCTGATTCAACTGCTTGGATGGCATTTTTTTCATTACAAATGTTAAATATTGCTTTAGAATTAGCTAAAAAAAGACCAGTCTATGAAGATATTGCTTCTAAGTTCTTTGAACATTTCTTATTAATTTCTGATGCAATGACTTTTAAAAATTCTTCTGGTGAAGCAATTGAATCTTTATGGAATGAAGATGATGAATTCTATTATGATGCAATCTCTTGGGAAGGTGGTGCAAGACAACAGTTACCTATTCGTTCGTTAGTTGGCTTAATTCCATTGTATGCTTCATTAACATTAGAACCTCAATTAATTGAGAAATTCCCAAGCTTTAAGAAAAGAATGGATTGGTTCATTGAAACAAGATCAAAAGTCGCTAATAGAAATATCGCATCAATGCAACAGAAAGGTGTTGGTGAAAGAAAGCTATTAGCTTTGGTTAACGAAGATAGGTTAAGAGCAATTTTGAAAAGAATGTTAGATGAAGATGAATTCTTGTCAGATTATGGTATTAGATCATTATCAAAATATCATAAAGATCATCCATACACTTGGGATGTTAATTGTCAACAATATCTTATCACTTATTTACCAGGTGAATCAGATTCTGGATTGTTTGGTGGTAACTCAAATTGGAGAGGTCCAATTTGGTTCCCAACTAATTTCTTATTAGTTGAATCACTACAAAGATTTTTCTTATTCTATGGTCCAAATTTCAAAATTGAATGTCCAACAGGCTCAGGTAATCTGATGAACTTAGCACAAGTTGCAGAATTCGTTCAACATCGTTTGATTAATTTATTCACATATGATGAAGAATTACAAAAAAGACCAAACAATGGTGACGACTCCAAGGCTTCAAATGATGAATTCTTCAAAGATTTAGTCTTATCTTATGAATATTTCGATGGTGATACAGGAAGAGGTTTAGGTGCTTCTCATCAAACTGGTTGGACTGGATTAGTTGCCAAATTAATTCATGATACAGGTATCACATTATCAAGAAGAAATTTGAACAGTGCACCATCAGGTCTTGATCTTGACCAAACAGTCAATGATTTTTTCCCAAGATCTGGCCCTTTCCCTGGTAATTTACAACGTCGTTGTTCAACAAAGTCATTCTTGACTTTAACTACAGAAGTCTTAGAATTAGATGAAGAAGAGTCAAATGCTTATTCAATGAATCATAAATCGAAATTATCAAGTGCTGCTTTATCAAGGGTTTCAACTGCAAGAAGTAATCTATCAAGTGATGATGAAGAAGATGAAAAACATTTGTTTGAACAAATCAGAAATGCAATTTCAAGATTCACTACTAATGATGATGACTCAGATGAAGAAGGCGGTGTCTCTGTTGATGAACTAGAAGCCGAACATGATTCTAATTAGTAATTTTCTTCAGAAATAGATCTTTCTAAAAATGTTTATTTTAGTGTTTTTTGTTTTTTTTTTGATTTTGTTGAGTTTTGGTGTGGACAGATACATTATACCAATTTGAAAGGGAACGATTTGCTAGAGGTGATTTTTAGATGCTTATTTAAAAGGAACTTTAATATTTTTAACATAATCTTTGTAGAAGGTTGTATATTATAAAAATACATTTACCAAAATTTACTCGCTATAACTAATAAGATTAGTAATATTAGCACACCAATAATTGCATAACTAATGAATTTGTTCATTGCCATTCTTCTAGTCATACTTTTCAGAGTTTGAATACTTCTATCAACGTAACCATCAGCTTCGAATAAAGTTTGTCTTGAGTTGTTCAACTGTTCACGTTGACTACGTAAATCCAACATAATATTAGCACCGATTTGTTCAGTTTCATTGGCTATTCTTGAAGAATCTCTTAATCTTTCAGAAGTTCTCTCTAATGCCGCATTTGATTGTAATAGTTGAGAACGTTGAGAGTTTGCATTTTGTGAATTACCAAACAATTTTGAACGATCGTCTTCATCCATTAAAGATTTCAACTGTTTCTTCAATGCATCAACATCTGAGCGATATGCTCTGAGTTTAGAATTGTAAGCAGAACGTGAGCCGGATTGGATGTTTTGAACTTCGATTGATAATTGGTCCAACTGTTATATAAACGTTAGTAGATGACATGACACAAAAAGTATAAGGCAACAGTTTCAAGAAACAAACTGACAACTGTAAGCATTTTATACATACAATTTCGATACATTCATCTGTAGAGTTCTCAACAGCTTTCATAGCTTCTCTTCTGTCATCTAATTAACAGGTTTTGTTAGTATTTGATCAATGAAAGCCTTCTTGACTGCCATACTCACCTCCAAATAAGTCAGAAATTTGAGCTAGTTTCTGCTGTGCTTCATTATAGGTGACTTGGTAGTCCGTTTCGTAAGTGGTGAACAACTCGCTGTTCTCTAGAAGACCTGCACTGGACATCGATGAACTTTGACAATAGACGTATTTTCAATGAAACTTGACACCAATTCTATGAAAAGGAGTTTTCGCTAAAGATAAAAAACTAGTCACGTGAATTTCACGAGCTGAAAAGATATGAGTCACGTGATGGTTTTTTTTTTTTTAATGAAGAATTGAAGTTTTGACTAATAAAGAAAAGTTGGGAAAAGTAGCATAAAACGAGCGAAATCATGTTCAAAGCTAGTTTGTTTCGCTCTATGAGAATGGTGTCCAGTGTACCAGCAGTTGCTTCCCGGTTTATGGTTGCAAAACCAATGCAAACTTCTTTAATTAGACAGTTTTCATCATCTTTGATATCTAGACATGGTCATATTCATAAACCAAAACCAGGAGAAGAATTACACATTACTTTCATCACAAAAGAAGGGAATCAACAGACATTTGAAGTTGCTGAAGGCGACAACCTTTTAGACATTGCACAAGCTTACAACTTGGACGTCGAAGGTGCGTGTGGGGGTTCATGTGCTTGTTCCACATGTCATGTTATTGTGGATCCAGAATTCTATGATGAAATCCCAGAACCTGATGATGATGAAAATGATATGTTGGATTTGGCATTTGGTTTAACAGAAACTTCAAGATTAGGTTGTTGTGTTAAAATGACTAAAGAATTAGATGGCATTAGAGTGGCATTGCCTGCAATGACTAGAAACTTATCTGCATCTGATTTCTCATAAGAAAAGCATATAACCCGAAATTTAACCAAACTTCCACTCTTCCTCGTTGACATTGTCTAAATAAGTCTTTTAAAAAGTGTGGACTACAAATACTAACTGCGGCATGTTCTCCATTACTCAATAAACTCGATGTTATATCTTTGCATCATTGGTTAATTGAATCAAAAGAGCTTTATAATAAAGCTACTAGCCTTAGTTTCAACAGATTTCAACTGTATATAGTTACAACATTACCCAAACTAACTTCATTGCAATATTTGAATTTCAATGATTTTGTAGAATTTGTCAAAAATTAATCATCCCGGTTCGTAAAACCTTGCAAAATCAAGCCTTAATATCAAATATTCTATTTACAGTTCAATACGATCTTAAGTTCTGTATTAGATTGACTTAGAGATACATCATACAGATCGATATTTTGAGAGAAGATAATCCGACTTTTTCCCGACTATACTAAAGAACCATCGAAGTCAAAGCAAATGGTATTATTATGAACCTAGTTAAAGGCACTCATAAATCTTTCATATTCACAGAGAAACAGAGTTATATCGATAACTTAATTTGAATTTGCCATTTGACCCAATTTTTACAATGATTAGTTGGGTAATTTGCTGCAATATTATTGGTCAGTTAGGTGTCAAAAAATGGCATCCGTATCTTTTCAGAAACTTGAAGTTTATATGAAAAATTCTCATAATTTTCAGAAAATGAGGAATTATAACAAAACTGATGTTGGATCTATTGATTTAAAAATACACTGTTCAGATATATAGATAGATTTATCTGGAGAATTGATCAATGTATAGTTTATCCAAATCTGCCACATTTTTGTGTCACAAATGATGAAAGGCCTCATTACTGAGTTGAATTGCATTTTGAGATGAAATTGGCACAATTTTTGGTTAGCAAATTTATTTTAAACTGAAGTGCGCCTTTATTCTTTATAGAAGGCATCAATTCAGAAACTCCTGTAATTTACAAAAAATACTTCTATATTTCGGTTGAATTAAAATCGTATAAAGTTTTTGTCAGCAAAAGCAGGACGTCTTAAATTTAAGCATCCAAAATCCAAAAGTAATAACAGTTGCTGTCCTTTATTATAAATTAATTATAAAATATATTACAATATCACTAGTATCACTAGTATCACTAGTTATTAATACTAATTAATAATAATCTATAACAATAATGTTATTTATAAATGTATATTGTCAAGTTTCTTTTTCCATTTAAATTTTTATTTTCAAAATTAGTGCTTGTTGATTTTTCAATAGTTTTCTAGTTAATTTATAATATATTAATTAACTAGAAAAAAACAATAATACAAATTAAATAACCAAAAGTCAAACTATTCGAGCCTCTGCAAGTTTTAAAAATTAGTAAATTTGATAAAAACTGAGTATTTTATGAAAATTTTCGAGTTACTTTTTTTCTTGTTTTTGAGCTTGCTATGATTGCTAGAGGGACTCTATAAATAAGGCTAGTATGAACTATTTCTGGTTCCCCATTCTCTCTAGAGTTTCGATTAACAATCAATATGCGATTATCTCTCTTATTTATTATCACTTTAATCACTAAACTTGTCTTAGCTGATTCTGACACCGAATGCTGGGAAAAACTCACAGCACTTCAGTTGTTTGTCGTTAGTGACGACCAAGAAGTCAACAATTTAGGTCTTTCTTCGATACATGAAGGTGCTGGTATTAACTATTTCCAACTTGGTGTGTATGCTGAAACTTTAAACTTTGATGAATCTCTAGGTTTGTTATATAAAACCACAAATACAGGTGATGGATATGAATATAATTTGACCGTTTCAGTTATTCAAAACAATCAATGGTATAAAGGCTTTCCATACTTGCAATTATCTGTTACTCAACCAAACATCAAATGGGGATTCGATAAATCAAATGAAGCCTATTATTTGAAAGCAATTGATGGTTCTAGAGGCACTTTTGCTGCTGCCAAAATCACTGGTGATCCTTACAGTGTTAGTGAAGGTGCATTTTTAGTTGGTTTTGGTGATCCATTCATCTTTGAATCCTCTGTCACTGACTTGAAAAAGATCAAAATCAAAGCTGTAAAAGTCTGAAAAAAGTCAATCTATTTATACTTATTTATTTTCTAGGAATCCACTTCTACTGATTGATTTTTACCTGCAGAACATCTATTTATTCCGCCATTTTTGTAGTTACATATTAGTCTCTTGTCTGTGTCCCATAACAAAAGTTTGACACATTTTCGAACTTTCCACAAAAGAAAAAATAGTGTTAGAGACAAAAAAAAAATCCCCTTCAAGATGTACTCGAAGTAGACAGAAAGAAGTTGCTAAATGACTATTAAATTTGCTCCTTTGTCCACTCCAGTGCACAGAAGAATACAGACGGCGGTGGTTCTCTGGCACACCATCTCAATTCCTTGTTGTATGGCCGTCTTCTTCATCTTCCTAGGTGTGCCTTTTCTGTGGGTTATCACAATTCCATATCTCATCTACTTCTACTTTGATGAAACTCCCAAGAATGGAGGTGTCGTCCACAGATACTCAGATAGAATGAGAAAATTGTCTATTTGGAAATCGTTTGTTGATTATTTTCCTATCAGAATTTATAAAACTTACGATCTTGAACCAACTTTCACAGAAGTGGAGATCACTGATGATCATTACAATCTCTATTTTTTCAAGATCAAGAAGGCCCCATATAAAAAACTACAAAGATCTGGTCCAAATTATATATTTGGATTGCATCCTCATGGTGTCGTTTCAATTTCTGGTTTTGGGGCAATTGGAACTAATGGTGCTGGTTGGTCAAAAAATTTTCCTGGAATCCCTATTTGCTTATTAACTTTGTTGAATCAATTCAACATCCCATTCTATAGGGATTACTTACTTTCACTAGGAATCACTTCAGCTTCAAGGGTAAATGCCCTAAAAATTTTGAGATCAAGATATTCATTAGCAATTGTCGTTGGTGGTGCCCAAGAGTCATTACTAGCAAAACCAAACAATAATGATATCGTTTTACAAAAACGTAAAGGTTTTATCAAGTTGGCTTTAGAAACTGGTAATGTGGGATTGGTTCCTTGTTATTGTTATGGTGAAAATAATCTATTCCAAATTATTGAACCGGAACCTGAATCTTTTGGCAGAAGAATTCAAATGTGGTTGAAAGATAATTTTGGTTTTACTTTACCTTTCTTCCATGCAAGAGGTGTTTTCAATTATGATTTTGGATTTTTACCTTATAGAGAGTCAGTTACAATCGTTACAGGGAAACCAATTATTGTTCCATTTCTACCAACTCCAAAAGAGGATGAAGTCGACCATTATCATGATTTATACGTTACTGAATTGAAAAGAATCTTTGAGAAACATAAAGACGAATTCAACTCTAATGGTAAAGAATTGAATATCGTTGAATGAAGTTCCGTATTATCTGTATTTATTAGTTCATAATGGTGTTCTGATTGATTATATTGTTTTATTAAAGAAAAAAAAATTGCATTATTAATTTTTTACAATTGTAGTACAAATTATTATCATCGTTACCTTATAAATGTATATTCATACCAGAAAAAGAAATATTATAGAAGTTCAAAAACGTCTCCAAGAACCGTCAACATTAACGAATTTATGTTTAAATTCAGATCTATGCGATACATTGCTAATATCATCTAAAGACATTCTGTCACTTGTTTCACTTTTTATATCCACATTCTTATTTTCGATTTTGATCTTTATTTTTTCAAAAGTATCTTCTTGTTCTTCTTGTTCTTCATCTTCTTCCTTCTTTATTGATGAAACTAAAGATCTTGATCTTAATGCTCTTGAACTTATCGTTTCACCAGGACTTATCAAATTTGGTGTTGAGCTTGGGGTATTATTTATTACTGAGTCAGGTACCATAACTCTTCCTAGCTTTATTACTTGGCTGGTCCAATTTTTAAAGTCTTGTGGCGTTGCCTTTGATTGTTTGATATTATTTAGTACATTAAGAATAGAAGTTTTTTGAGGTCTCCAACTAGGTTTACAACCTTTAACTAATTCTTTGACAATAGACGAACAGCCCCATTCAACATCCCATCTCTGGTATTGCAAACCAACTAAGTGAGAAAAAACACCTGATGATAAAGCAGAATCGGAATAACCACCTTCTAATAATGATAACAATACTCCATTTGCATATTTATTTGACAACTTAACAGCATCTCTAGTAAATCTAGCATAGAAGGAAGTTGGAACATTAACTTGATGTCTTTGCATAGTTTTCAGTTCATGTTCAGAAGCATCAAATCCTGCACTTATCACTATAATTGGTTTAAATGGAAGTGTTTGTGTTTCAGACTTTTGTGCTCGTTGTAAAAACTCCTCAGCTTTTTGAAATAATTGAGAATACTTTCTATCATAAATCTTATAAAAATCTTCCTCATCTGAATAATCTTCAAGGTGCACATTCCATACATTAAGATCATGTGCATTCATAATACAGGTTGAAGCATTCTTAATATTTTCAGCACTTGCATAACCAGCTTCAGTTGGATATGAGTTGATATCATGTAGTGAAAAATAAGCAACTTTTGGAAATTCTGATTCTTGCTTATCCTCTTCATCATCTTCCGTGAAACCACTCTTCATCCAACAGATATCTTGAGTTCCATCACCATGATGTAGATCAAAATCTAAAATGACAGCATGTGTTGCTTGTTGGGTTCTATAGGCATATTCCACTGCAATATGGGCGTTGTTGATTAAACAGAAACCAGAAGGAGCACAACGGTGACTATGGTGGCCAGGAGGTCGAATAGCCACAAAGGCACGTCTTGGATTTTGATTATCGAATTTGAAAATTGTGTCAATCGCTGTTTCAATAGAGCCAATGACACCCTGTAAAGCATCAATAGTTTCTTGTACTAAATAAATATCACCGGAGTGCCAATCATTTGGGACTTCTACTTCACCTTTGGCTAGCTTGCTGAAACTGCCGGAACATAACTCTTCCAACTGTTTAGGCCATTCTTCACCATGTATTTTGAGAACATGAGGACTGTTAAGAGGAGACCTCTTCTGAGAAAGAAGCAACGAATATTCTGAAGGATATATTGATAAAGCAGATGCAATCCCTATTGACACAGCCAACAATCTTTGAGGACGTTCCACTATTGATGATTGATACGCTTTTGAAACCCATTTACGACCAAAGGAATGTTTGATGGATAATGGCGACAAGACAACGAGTGATTTAGAACTGTTTGGAAACTCTTCCGAGCTCTTCACTATTTCAGGATTATTAGATAGAAAATTCACAAATTCCTCTTTAAAATTGGCTAATGGATCGTCTTCAAGTGACTGATTGATGCTTAAATCCTCATCACCATTATCGCTGATGTCTAGATTGGAGAGGATACTTGAAAGTTCATCAGACATTTTTGAAATGGTTTAAACAACAGACAAGCTAGAATTGTTTGAGATTCTTTAAAAGATTAAAAGCAAAAAGTTGATGTTTTTTGTTTTGTTTTTGTTTGTGTTTTGTTTACATTTTTGGCACAAAATCCACATGATAATGGTGTCAAGTTTAAAGAACATGTAAATTCCGCTTCAGACTTGTTAAAAGACGAGAAGCGTTGATATTTGAGTCTTGTGATATTTGATGTTCATTTAGTTCTTATTTTTTTCGTTAATCGTCTCTTTCAATGGTAATTTGATTGTATTTTTAGTTTGCATTTCGTTACTCATTGCTTTAGCTCCATAAGTGACACCTTACCAAATTACAACCAATCTCATATCTATCAACATTAAATAAAAATTTTCAGTATACAAACCAAGTCATTAAAAAAGAAGAAACTCCTGTTTCCTGTATTTCACCATTCAGATTCACCACTGGCTTTAGCAAAGGCGTAATCTTTCCCGTTGATATTGGCAATACCATCCTTCAATGTGCATTTCCACTTGTTCTTGTTTCTTAAAACTTTTTCATACAAACACAAAACAATCATACCTTCACCGTCATCACCGTCTTCATCTGAGTTTTCAGCATCATCATCACTATCGTCTAGATCTGAATTGATATCGTCTGAATCCAAAGATGCTAAAGCCTTCTCTTTCTTTAATGTCTTTTGCAATGATTTGGCAATGTCTCCAGTTTCATCCTTCACCTCAAACTCAAATCTTTTACTCTCATTGTCTTCTGGTTTAATTGAAGACATACCATTTTCACCTTCAACAAGTTGCTGTGGAGCCCATGAGAAATTGGCAACCTTGGTAGCCGTGAGGTTTCCCCGCCATATTGTTCTCAGATCCTGCAATGTAGCCTCATCAATCCCACTATTCTCAAAGTCCTGTCTTGATTCACTGATAACATCGTTTATAATTTGTTCGTAAACTTTAGCTGCTTCAAAACTAGACATTATTCTGTAAAAACCTCGCACAACAAAATTCCTAAGGTCCCAAACTGCACAAAGACGACAATATACGTTCTAAATGGCTGTAACTCTCGTTATTTGTTGCAATTTGAACGGTGTTTGAAGCCCAATTCGTTGAAGAAGAGGCGGAATTCTCGTTCTTTTTATACTTCTTCAGAGTACCGGTACATCAAATGGGACGGGTAACACCTGAAAAGTACTGTAGCTGGCTGAAAAAGGAAGCTATTTCTACCCTCGGTATTCACTGATCAAAGGTGAATAATTATCAAACTCGTCGATTAACAGAGCTTTTGGTAAAAAGTTTGATGTTTGAGTGTATTAAAATGCTATAATTTTAATATTTCTAGCCTTAAAGTGTAAATTATTGCCATATTTGTACACAATCATTGAATATTGTATTCTGTTGTCCTGGTTACAAGTAAAAATCAGTTTGTTTACTTTTCAGATCAATTCAAAAAACAAAAACAAAAACAAATGTTTTGTTTTGATCTTTCAGAAAGATAAATTCATAGTTGATTTGATTGTAAAACTCTGTTCAAGGTTCTCAGAATGGATGAACTCAATCTCACTGAAGCTTCTGAACTGTTGACTCCTCTCAAGGCTGCCTTCAGCATTCACACTGACAATGAAGAAGACGATGGTTTAACCAAGATCCCTCATGGTCTTACAGCCAAAAAGGATCGTCGTAAGAGTCATATTCCTTCTGAATCTTCAAAAAATGGCTTCCAATTAAGTCCAAAGAGAATTCCTTTAACTGCTCCAAGACCAAATGTCTTGAACTCATTTCCAATCAACTCTATGGAAGGTCCAAAAAGACAATTATTTAAAGAGTTTCAAATTCTTAAAGCTCATGATTCAAATGAAGAACGCCAATTAAACGATTCTGAAACTCTTTCTGGTATCTTGAAAAGAAAATCTTCAGTTTTTGAAGATGAAGCTAATTCTTCATTATCTAAAATTCAAAAAGTAGATGAACTTTTTGGTGACTCAATGGAAGTTGAATCTGTTGCTGATAATGAAGAAAAAGAAGAATTATCAAGAATTGAGTTGAATAATGATTTAGGTTCAAGCTTTGTTGCTACTCAAGCTGATGAAACAGAAACAGTTTCAAAGCCAACTCAGTCAGCTTTTGGAAATGCTAATATATTGATCCAAACACCATCTCGCTTAACTGAACCGGTTGCACTAAGCCCAAAAACAGAACAACACTCAAGAGTTGTTGACGAATCAAAACTTTTATTAGATACCACAAAATCTCCAAATGTTGATGATAGTTTTGCTGCTGAAAGTCCCTTATCTCATAATGTTTCTGCTGTGGCTAAAGACTTGAATTTTCTTGCAGATTTAGACTTGATCAAAGAATCAAGTCCGCAGAAAGTTACGGAAACTTTATCTCCTAACCAAAGGCCATTATTTACAATTACACAGGTTCATGAGATTCAAAATGATTTCCAAAAAGAAGTTCAAAAATTAGAACAATCATTAAGGGAAAAAAGTTCAAATGTTGCTGAATTAAATTCCAATATTACTGAATTTAGAAACAAGATTTTCGAATTGGAAGATGATATTCAAATATTAGCAGCAAATGAGAAAAAACTTGTTAAAGAAAGAGAGTTACTGAAACATGAAAACGATTTATATGAAAACGATATCAAAGAATTAAAAATATCAATTAGGATGAAAGATGAAAAACATGCTAGATCTACACATGCTATCAATAAATTCAAAGAAAGAGTTGATGAACTAAACAATCGGATAATTTCAAAGGATAATGTTATTTTTGAACTTAACGAAGATATTCAATCTAAATCAAGAGCTATTGATATCTTAAATGATAGAGTTCAAGATTTTGAGGATCAAGCATCAAGATTAAACACTTCATTGACTGAAAAGTTAAACGAAGTAGAACAGATTTCTAAAGAAAAATATGATATTGAGTTGTCCCTAGCAAAATTACAACAAGATATCCAAGTTAAATCTAATGAACTTGAATTATTTGCTGCTAATGAGACCGAATTAAAATCATTGAATGATGAAATTCAATCAAGAATTGCAGAGCTAGTTGAACAAAACAAAAACAATGTTGAATTGATTTCTCAATTGAATAATGCAAAAGATCAATTATCTAATGAAATTTCTTCTATTATTGCTCAGTACATGGAAACACAATCAGCACAATCAAATGATATAAAAGTTCTAAAATCACAGTTAAGTAGTAAATCTAAAGAATTATTACTGAAGGATGTTATTGTTCAAGGTTTAACCAGTGGAGCATCAACTCTGAAATCAACTAATGAAGCATTAAGAAATGAAATTAATTCTTTAAAATTATCTATAAATTCCACTAAAGAAGAATTAGCAGAAGCTCAAGAGCTATTGGTTATAAGAAAAGCTGAAGTTGATGAATTAAATATTGAAATCGAATCTTTTAAAGATCAAGTTACAGAATATGCTCAATTAACAAATGATCAAAAGCATGAAATCAATGAATTGAAACAAACAAATCACACTCAAGATGCTCAATTCCAATTACAATCCGAAAAACTACAAGAATTAGATATGTTGTTACAAAAACAAGAAACTGACCATTTAAGTGAATTGGAAGCTGCTCATGCAGAAATGAGTAATCTTCAAGGTATGGTTAGTGACAGATCAAATGAATTGTATCAATTGAAAGAACAAAAGGATTCACTAAGTAAAGAAAATGATTTATTGAAATATGAAGTTGAATCTTTCAAGGAAGATGCAGTTAGTTTTGAACAAAGAGTTTCCAGTTTGAGAGCTAAGTTGAATGAAACTAAAGTCAATAGCGACACTTTAGAAGCCCAGATTTCCCAACTTTCTAAGGAGAAAGCCACATTGGAAGCAGAAACAGACAAGAGATTACAGCAATTAGCTGAAGATCTATATATCCAATACTCAAAGAAGCACGAGCAAAAAGTGCAAGTGTTGAAGAAAGGTTATGAAACCAAATGGGCATCGAAGATCACGAAATTTGAACACGAAAACAACAAGTTGAAAAGGGAAATCGAAGGCTTAAACTCACAACTAGAGCAAGAAAAGGTGGAGAAGGCTGAAATCATCAAGCTGTGGGATGCTTTCAAGAACGGCGAAGCTGCCTAATTGTATACTAAATACTACTAACTATCGTATGAATAATTATCGAATATGGAACGTGCTTATGTAAGTAGGTTTTTTCTGATGAAATTTCAACTTTAACTGTCAACACGTAAACAGAACAAAACACAGTTGATAACGACTTAACCTTGGAATTCCGTGTCTTTGGCCCATTGGCGAACCTGTTATTGCGACTGCAACTTTGATAACTTTGATCTTCAGTTCAATTGGCTTTCTTGCTTTGTTTGAACAGATCTCTTCCACTCCTTCCCTTTATCAGATTGCACTGTTGTTCAACTTTTTTATTAATTGAATAAGAGGTATCTTCCTGTTTCAACAGCTGTTACGTTCAATCGATCAATCCATTTCCATAATAAGCTTCCAGCTCCCCCGATTTCAAGATGGAACCGGCAACTTCTAGAGATAACAGAATATCCATCACTTCACAGCAATCCTCCCAATTTTCGTTTGAGGTAAAAAATGAAGAATTAAACACTGTTAATAATTCTTCAGCTAGACGTCCTCCTTATGCTAATATAACTTCACCCACTGGAACTCCAAATTCCTTCTCAGATTCGAGAACTTCATTAGTTTCTCCTGTCAAGAGAGCAATGTCACCTTCGTCAAGAATCACCCTAAACACCACCACTTCACCCCAGGTTGCTATTGTTGCAATTTCCCCAACAAGAATAACACATTCTCAAAGTCCATCGATTGTCAGTGTTAATCAACATCAGAAGACACCAAGTGGACAACTAAGTAGAATGGACATGCTGATCTTTGAGAATGAAGAACTAAGGAATATGCTGCTTAACAAAGATCAAATAATCCATGAATTGGAAGAACAGGTTTCTGTGCTGAAGCAAAGATTACATCTATCAGAATCTCAATCTAGTTACCTGCTACAAGATACTCGACAACAAGTTGAATTACCACCTCGTTCCGCAAATCGTGCTAGAGGGTTAGCTACTGATAATCAAGACATGAATTTGAAAAAATCAACTGCTGATAATGCTGAGAAAAATCCAGATAACAATTATGATTTTGATTACGATGATGATTACGATGATAATGAAGATAATAATTACTATACGAGTCAATTTGAAGAAGATACAACGATTAAAGATCACACTTTTGAAATCCCAACTGAAAAAAATGAAGTTGTCTCAACTCCGTTAAGTTCCAATTCGAACATTGACTGGAATGCTGCAGTTCAAGCTTTGAGTACATCTCCTGAAAATCTACAAATTTTCACGCCTGACTTGAAAGGATACAGTCCTGATTATATCAGTAAAGAGGCAACAACTACATTGACTTCGAAATTAAGTGATGAAGATCTTGTCAATCAACAAAACAAGGCATCCATGTCTAAAATTGACTTGAACAAATCCTTTGTCATCCCACCAACCCCACCAAGACGTCCAGAAATTCCCCAAAGAACTGCGAGTCCTTCAAATGGTGGTCTTCCTCAAAGAGTTCTAAGTCCATCAAACGCTACTGGCGATGTTCCAAGTCTGTTATCAAAATCTACATTATACAATCCAAATAACAATAACAATAACAATAACACCCAAGTCCTGGAATCTCCTGAAAAATATCCAAATTCAACCTACACTTCAACGCCACCTTCATTTTTCAGCCAAGCTGCAACACCACAAACCAATACTTCAACTTCAAATAATTCACCATCTTTCACACTTTCATCGCAGAAGGATACTGAATTACCTTTGTTAATTGATCCAACACAGTTAAACACTATCCAACCACAGATAATAAGTACGCTAGCACCAGCATCGAAACCCAGCAAGAAGAAAAATTCAGACCCTGAATATAATATCATTATTGGATTGTTTGATCGTTCAACAAACAAGGAAATATGGAGAATTAAAAAGACTTTGACCAAGATCAAAAGTCTAAATGATTCAATCAGTAGAATCCTATTGGATACACAATTTGGACATCAAGCATTTTTGATTATACCAGATAAATCCATATTTGCAACCAACACACCATTGAAAGTTGATTCAAGAAGAATTGAATTAGAAAATTACTTCAGGGCTTTGTTTTCTTTGCAATTGACCCAAATCTCTTCGAATAAAATCTCACAACTTCAATTAACGATAACAAGATTCATTTCTGGTGATATTGTAAATTTATTAGATGAATCCAATTTAGACGTTTTGAAAAATGGATGGTTGATAATGAAGAGGTTTAAAGGTTTGAAATATCAATGGAAAGTTAAGTATTGTGAATTGGACGTTGAAGGAAGAGTTTTCAAGATTGAATCCAGTAATGGAGGGTTTGAATTTATCAATTTACAAAATGCACAAATTGGTAGACAGCAAGATTCTGGTAATATCAATAATAGCAATGTTCCAAATAATAATGAAAATGATGAGAAGTCTTATAGACATGCATTTATTATCATGGAACCTAAAAAGAAAAACAATGGTTTTAACAAACACATTTTCTGTGCAGAAACCGATAATGAAAGAGATATTTGGGTTAATTTTTTAATTCAAGCTGTTGATGAATGCTGTGATGTTGATGCTAATAATAATAATAATAATAATAATAATAATAATAATGCCAATAATAATGCTACTAATACTAATAATGACAATAACAATAATAATGTGACAAATGAATCAGAAACTGATAATGAAAATTCATTAATTTCAATTGAATATAATGATTCATTAAAATCTCCAGTTAAATCTCCAACAAGGGTTAATTCAAATGATGAAAAAGAATTGAAAAGAGCTAAAAAGAGAAGTTTTTTCCCATTCAGTAAAAAGCAAGTTATTAATGAATTTGAAAATTATAGACAACAACAATTTGAACAATATAATGAAGTATCAAATATTGAAAAAAGTTTAGAAAGTATGAATATTTCAACTGATCATCAAGAATTGAATCAAAATAAAATTTTCGGTAATGATTTGAATCAAGTATTTAAATTATCACAAGATGAATTATTCAAGATTAACGTTCCATCAATCTTGGCCCAATGTATTAATTATTTGATAAAGAATGATGCAATTTATGAAGAAGGTATATTCAGATTGAATGGTTCATCATCATTGATCAAAAGATTAAAGTTGAAATTTGATGAAGAATCTGTTGTTGATTTTGATAAATTAGAACCAAAACCTGATATTAATTCAATTGCAGGTTTATTAAAATTATGGTTTCGTGAAATTCCTGGAGATATTTTGTCATCTGACATTACTTATCAATTAGAAAGAATTAAGAATACATGTAACGGAGAAGAAAAATTACGAAAATGGAAAGAAACTTTAATCAAGATTCCTCAAGTTAATAAAAATATCATGTATTCAATGTTGAAATTTTTAAACATGATTATTGAACAACAAGAATATAACAAGATGAGTTTGAAAAATTTAAGTATTGTCTTTTCACCAACTTTGAACATCTCAAATGATGTTTTAACAGAATTATTGACTAATTTTGAATATTTATTTAATGATGGGCAATTACGAACAATGATTAAAGACGTTAATATATCAAATTTCTAATATACAAAATGATGATGAATTATAATAAATATTAATAAGTTAGGTAAAGTTAATTAAGTGGGATTTGTGATTCTATATTTTTTGTGATTGTTTCCGTTGCTCTTCTTTTTTTCAGAACATTTTCAATAAATGCTTCACCAGCTTTATAACTTGATCTAACTAAAGGACCTGAAGCACAGTATAAGAAACCCATATCTAATGCAATTTTTTTCCAATACTCGAATTTTTCAGGTTTGACATAATCAACAACTTTCATATGTCTTTTAGTTGGCCTCATATATTGACCAAAAGTGACGACATCACAATCAATTTCTCTCAATCTTTCTAAAGTTTTATGGACTTGTTCATCAGTTTCACCAAGACCTAACATTAGAGAAGTTTTGGTAATTAATTGAGAATTCACTTGTTTAGCTCTTTCCAAAACTGATAAACTTTGATTGAAAGTAGCTCTTCTATCCCTAACGAAAGGAGTCAAATCTTCAACTGTTTCTAAATTATGAGCGTAAACGTCAAGACCTGATAATGCTAATTTTTCAGCTTGTTTCAGATCACCTCTAAAATCACCACTCAACACTTCAACTAAAATTTCTGGAGCTTTAAACTTGATTTTTTGAACTGTTTCGACTAAATGAGCACATCCACCATCGATCAAATCATCTCTATCGACGGTAGTTAAAACGACATAACCCAACCCCCATCTTGCAATAGCCTCAGCTGTGTTTTCCGGCTCCATTGCGTCCGGTTTAGCAGGAGCTCTGTTAGTCTTGACGGAACAGAATCTACAACCACGAGTACAAGTGTCACCTAGCAGCATGATCGTCGCCGTGGCAGCTTTTTTATCACCACCACCATTCCAGCATTCACCAATATTAGGACATTTCGCCTCTTCACAAACGGTCGATAACTTCAACTCTTTGACATCTTTCTTCAATTTGTGGAAACTGGACCCTTTAGGAATAGGGACTTTCAACCAGGAGGGCAATTTGGCAGTTTCAGGCTTAGGAACAGCAGCAGCAGCAGCAATAGGATCCTGTGGTTGGAAAGAAGAAGCATTCCCTGAGAGGAAATCGTCAAAGGAAGGGCCCTGGTTCAGCCTGTTGAGCAGCGTATTACGACGTCTCTTCGTGGCTCCAGTGGCAGCCGAGGCAAGTGAGCGTCTGAACAGTGGAGAGCTCATCTTAGCACTACTATGTGGGTGTAATCAAGATTATAAGTGTTTGTCTATATGTCTATGTCTGTATATAAAGATCTTGTGTTTTGAAAGATTTTTTGTGACTCTGGCGTGGGGGCTGCTGAGTCAGCAACGTGTCCGAGTCAGTTTCTGCCTAGGAATAGGCGGATCTCTGCCTAGATTCTGCCTAGCTTCTGCCTACGCACTCTTTTTTGGAGAAACTGCATCAAGTATCTGTATCATGTATCTGTATCATATTATACACCTACAACAAGCAGTCGATGTCATCTGTGCGGTGCTGTGCGACAGAGTCCAAGTCCTTCCACCAGTTGAACAAGTAGCTTTCGCAGATGAGCTTGAACCACGGAGTGAAGACGAGGGAGTCGTCGTCCATCATGGCACGTAGTTCGTCAGCATCGACCCAGCGAACATCACCAACTTCGTTCTCGTTTGGCACAACTGTCAAGCTGTTTCTATCTGTCTTCACCACGAAAATGTAGTCGACCTCATGCTCACCCCAAGGACCTCCACTTGGAGCAACGTAGTGGATTCTTCTCACGAACTGGAAGCTGTCGAAAGGAAGATTATCAACTGGGATACCTAATTCGTGCTCGAGTTTCCTTCTGGCAGCATTTGTGGCACCGGTGACACCATCCAACTCAGTGGCAGTGGCCAATGGATGCGAGCAGCAGGTGTTGGTCCACATGTTGCTGAACGTGATCTTGCCATCTGCTCTCTGTTGTAGCAAGAGCTTACCATCCTGGTCGAAGAGAAACACAGAGAAGGCCCTGTGCAACAACCCACGGTCGATGTTCTCGTTCAAGTGGCACACCTTCTTGGTGGCAGCACCAACAGGTGTGTCATTAGCGTCCACCACGATACACAGCTCCTCCATCAAACGGACCTGCTCCTGGTCAGCACCTTGGAACACTTCCTCTGAGCTGTCTGCAGAGCCTGCAGAGGTAGGAGCTCCACTCGTCTCTTTCAAAGGCGTGACATCGAACTGTGAAAGGATCTGCTCCGCTTTCAACGACTCCACGAGCTGTTTGTAAGAGGCCATATTGCTCTTTTCTGTTTATCTATAAAACTTCTTCTCGTTTAGCACATATATTTATGTTTTTTTCTCAGATTTCATTGTTTTTTTTCATCAACAATTTTACTTTTTCATCCATTTTTTCTCGACGTGTTCAACACTTTCACCCATTTATTCCACACCAAAATGTCCCTCAAAGCCCCAGACGTCACTCTCCGTGACAAGCAACTCGCCCAAATCAACGCTAAAATCGCTTCCATTGACTCAGAACTGTCAAAAGTCCAAGCAGAATGGAAGAAAATCCAAGGTGGTGGCTCCAATTCCAATGGTGACGGTTACAAGTCATTGATCTCCAAATTGAACGAGTTGAGACAAAAACAATCCAGCTTGAAGATCGAGAAACAAACCACCCACTCCAAGATCAAAGAAAACGAGTCTGCTTTGAAAACCAAGATTGCAAACATCCAATCGATCACCAACTCAAAATTGGGTAATTTCAAATCAGTTAATGACATTGATTCAAGAATCAATTCTAATGAGGAGTCAATCTCAAATGGTAATTTGACTTTGGTTCAAGAACGTTCTTTGGTTAAAGAAAACTCCAACTTGAGAAAATTGAGAAAAGAGTTTGCTAATATGGCTATCTCTCAAGGTTTAATCGATGAAGATAAGACAAAAATCAATGATTTGAAATCAAAATTGACTGAAATTAATTCCAATTTCAAAACAATCAACACTGAATACGATAAAATTCAAGCTGAATTAGATACAATCACCAAATCAAACAAAGAAAATAGATCTTTGAAAGATTCTATCTTCAAAAAACGTGAAGAATTATACAAGGAAAAAGATTCTCAATACGAAAAAATCAACCGTATTAGAACCGAATTCAAAGCTGCTTATGATAACTTCAGATTAAAAGAAGCTTTATTAAAAAAACAACAAGCTCAAGAAGAATCTAAATTAGCTTTAGAAATTGAATTGACCACTGCTCAAAAACCAGCATTTGCAAGAGAAATTGGTGTTGTTCATACTTTATTAACTTATTTTGATCCAACTTACGTCAAACCAGCCACTAACGGTGGTGTCGTTGGTCCAAAACCTGACACTTCAATCGATGTTAAAAAATCAGGCCGTGTTATTGAAGCTTTTGATGAAGATTTAATTATTAAAAAATCAGATGAAGTTTTCATTCAATCAACTTCTTCCAAAAAAAACAAGAACAATTCTAAAAAGACTAAGAAATTCTCAATTGATCCAAGTGTCGTTTCACAATTAAACGAATTGAACGTCTCTTTACCATTAAACCAAGATGATTATCCAAAAGTTATTGAAAGTTTACAAAACAAATTGAAACAATTCATCGAAGGTGAAGAATCTGAAAGAGAAAAAAGAATCAAGGCTGTTCAAAAGAAAATCGATGCATTAGAGAAACAACTTCAAGTCGAAGAAGAAAAACAAAAAGAAAATCAAGAATAGATTATTTTGAGTATTGTTTAAAGTGTATGTTTGTTTTTTTAACATTAACCTACTTGTAAGTCATAATTTATAACGTTTATTATATACAGGATGCTTTGAAACCTTTCTTTTTTTTTTGCTCATTCTAAATGTGGAGGTGTGTTAATGATTTCTTCAGCTGGAGTCGCTTTAGTTAATTTGATAAATTCTTCTAATATCTCTGAACTATGTTTGTGTTTAACATCAACGTTCTCACTTTTACCGTCTTTGAAATTGATCTTCAAAAAAGCAGGAACTTTTGAGTGCTCCTCTACACTAGATTTGACTCTAGTCACTTGTATTGGTAAATCTGGATTATGGAATTGGATTCTTGGTAAATTATCTCTCCAAAATTTTTTTGGTCCAACATGGCCTTGAGCTGTGTTAACATTGAACAATAACTCGATGGATTGAACTTCTGGTGCCACAGTAACTGAGCCTGGCCCACTAGATATCAAGTTCAATCTTTCAAAGTGCTTCGATAGTCTCGCTTTAGGCAAATTCTTGAACATTTTGTGCTCTTCTGTATTAATTAATTTACTTGTTTAATGGAAGTTGAGATTTTTCACGAAAGAAAAAATCAAGAGAACCAGTTCCGGTTCTGATCTTTGTGAATTACGGTAAATAGTTAAGAACAAAGTGAAATAAGTGAGTTACAATGGAGGTTTTGCAGGTGTATTAAAGTGTATATTCGAGTATTTATTACAGTATAGTAATTGTACTTCTGTTTGTTTGTTAGTTTAAGTCTTTTTTTTGATGTTGTGAATTCTCCTTGTAAAGCTCAACAATCAGAGATGCCAAAGTTCTACTAAAAACTGGCGAAAGACGTTTCTCTTCAATTAATGAATCAGTTGTCCCTATCTTGTGACTCATCATAGTAGATGCTGTATCAGGAGGTGTTGATGTACGTACTTTATCACATTGTTGTAGTCCTCGTTGTGTAAGTTGAAAAGAATGAAAAAAATTTTCATATTTTTTTCTTAAGTATGTGGTTATGATACATCTGAATGTTTACAGTAAGGCAGGGCATATTGTACAAAAAACCATATATTCATTCAATTATCTACTAATCAGTGTCTACTCGTTAGATTCTGTTTTAACACGGGATTCCCTTTCTAATCTTTCCTCAATCTCCCTCAATTCACGTTCTCTTTCTAATAACTCTTGCTTTTTTTGTAATAAATCTTTTTGAACTCTTTCTTCAAAAGCTTTCAACCGTTCTTCTTCTAATCTAATTTGTTCTTCTCTTGCCAAATATGTATCATGATTACTTGGGGCTGGAGAATTCAAAGAAGCGGTACTATCTGCTTCTTGTTTAATGTATGGAGATTTCAATGAAGGTGATGAACCGCCAAGATTCAACTGGGAACTTAAATGGTCTGGCAATCCACCTCCACTTAGAGCTTGGGTTCTATATTTCTCATATAAAATCTCATGGGTCAAATCTTTCAAATCTTGTAAATGAGAAATTAATAACAAATTTCTTAATATAACAAAATCACTTAATTCATGATCTTCAATATTGATAAAACCCCATGGATATTTTCTACCTCTAATCATTTCCCCATTAACTTCAAAGACTTGATTAGATCCAATGATAGAAAATGGAATCAATGATCTTAAATAAGAATTCGTGTCAATTGTTTCAGTGTCATCATTTTCTAAATCGTACGGGAAATCGCAATATTCAATTTGATGATACTTTAGATCTTCTAAAACTAATTTTTTGTTCAGAATCAATTCTTCTTTAGTCAATGAATCTGCTTTACTTAAAACTGGTATTAAATTGACTAAACCTGATAATTTCTTCAAAATTTCAATATCCAATTCTTTTAAACCATGACCAGTTGGATTAATGAAATAAACAACGGCATGGACTCTGGAATCTTTGAACCTTGGGTTTCTTCTAACCCTGCTCTCTTCTAATAAGATTTCATCGTATTGATGTTTAATATAATCAGTGATAATGTTGAAACTTGATGTGTTGTCCAAAGAATCACCAAACCCAGGGGTATCAATCAACGAAAGTGAGATCTTGACACCTTCGTTATCCTCCAACTCGACTTGCTCTTCCCTCAACTTGAAATCTCTGTCTGGAGAGTCATCAGTTGGCAAAGGAACCGTGCTACTGCTCTCGACAACCTGTTGCCCACATAAACTGTTGATGAACGTTGATCTTCCTGTCCCGGACTGGCCCACAACCATCAGCGAGAACTGGATCCCTTTCTTCAATGTTTTCCTCTTGCGCAGTGCAGCAGATGTGATTGTGACCATAACGACGCGTAATTGGGTTCTAATAAGCTGAAATCCACGCTTGCAACTTTTCAGGTTTCAGCTCTTAATGAAGGAAAAAGTTTTGTTTATTTTTTGAAATCTGATGTTTGCTGATGTAATTCCAATATGAGTCATGTGACTGTGAAACTGTTGCGGGCCACTTTTTCATCAGAATTATTTTTTATCGATCGATGAGTCTTTCACCTAAACATTAATCAACAAATCACAAGATTCCAACTCCAATGGCTAAACGTGTGCTGCTCATTGACAACTATGACTCGTTCACTTGGAACTTGTACCAGTACCTCATTGTCGAAGGTGCTGCAGTCGACGTTGTGAGAAACGACAAGATCTCTCTTGAGGAAATCGAGTCATTAAGTCCAGAAATCATAATCATATCTCCTGGTCCTGGTCATCCTGAAACCGATTCTGGTATTTCCAGATTCGTCATCTCCCATTTTGCTGGTAAACTGCCTATTTTTGGTATTTGCATGGGTCAACAATGTATTTTTTCTGTCTTTGGTGGGAAAGTGGATTATGCTGGAGAAATTGTTCATGGTAAAACTTCACCAATTAATCACGACGGTAAAGGTATGTTTGAAAATGTTCCTCAAGGTATCGCTGTCACTAGGTATCATAGTTTGGCTGGTTCTCAATCTACCTTACCTAATGACCTTGAAGTCACTGCAAAGACTGAAAATGGTATCATCATGGGTGTACGTCATAAGAAATATATCATCGAAGGTGTTCAATTCCATCCAGAAAGTATCTTAACTGAAGAAGGACACCTAATGATGAGAAATATCTTGAACTACAACAGTGGTTATTGGGAAACAAACGTTTCAGAATCAATTAGTAATAACAAGAAATCTAAAAATTCAATCTTGGATAAAATTTATCATCAAAGACAAAAAGATGTTGATGAATTATCAAAAATTCCAGGTTTTACAATTGAGGATATGAAACAAAATTTGAAATTAGGATTAGCTCCAAAATTAATAAATTTCTATGATAGATTGAAACAAAATGAAACTTTTCTCATAGCAGAAATTAAAAGAGCTTCACCATCAAAAGGTGCAATTGATTTACAAACAAATGCTCCATCACAAGCTTTGAAATATTCAGAAGCTGGTGCTTCTGCAATTTCTGTTTTGACTGAACCTCATTGGTTCAAAGGTTCAATTGATGATTTAAGAAACATTCGTCAAACTATTGACTCATTGCCAAATAGACCTGCACTTTTGAGAAAAGAATTCATTTTCAATGACTATCAAGTCCTTGAAGCAAGATTAGCTGGTGCTGACTCTGTTTTATTAATTGTCAAGATGTTAGATGATGCAATCTTGAAAAAATTATACAATTATTCTGTTGAATTAGGTATGGAACCATTAGTTGAAGTTAGTTCAAAATCAGAATTCGAAAGAGCAATTAAATTAAACCCAAAAATTATCGGTGTTAATAATAGAGATTTGCATTCTTTCAAAGTTGATTTAAACACAACTTCAAACTTGATTGAAATGACTCCAAAAGATACTTTATTAATTGCATTATCTGGTATTTCATCAAGAGATGATGTTGACAAATATAAAAAGGAAGGTGGTGTTTCTGGTTTCTTAATTGGTGAAGCTTTAATGAGAGCTGAAAATACAAAGGATTTTGTAAATGAATTATTAAATTAATACTTAAATTCTTTATACACAAAAAAAAAACATCAAAAAAAGTCAAAAATGTAAAAAAAGGAACCATTCTATCTATACTTTTATATTATTTTCTCTCTAATCAGATTTAGAAATTTCGGAAGGTTTATGATATCTTGAATTTTTAACAAAAGTGATTCCACTAACTTTACCTTCGTGAATAATTTCTTTTTTTTGTAAAAACTCTAAATCAACTAATTTTGGCCAATTAACAAATTGATAACCATTTTGGAAAATATAATTACCCGAAATTCCAACAACTGCTAAACATGAAGTTAACAAGAAAACATTTTTGTAGTTAAATAATTCTCCTTTTGGGAAAAAAATAGCAGCTAAAAATAAAAATGATGAAGCGAAAAAAACATAAGGAGTTGCTTGAACAATTGGTGGTCTTTTGTCATCAAAAGGTGAGTCAATCTGTTTAAAAGGATGGAAATTACCTAAAAATAAATCAAATGAATCTTGTCTAGCACCATCTTTTAAATTATTTTTATAATATCTTGTAACAGAATTTAAAAGATCATTAAATGCACCTTTTTTAGTTCTCTTACCAGTTCTTGTATAATCAGTTTTCAAAGCACCAGTACCTGAATAAGCTTTACTAACATAATCTGCATTATCAGCCCAAATATTTTGGAATTGAAATAATAATAATTTATCATGTTCCCAAATTGAATTTATTGGTAAAATGTTAGCAGTTTCAAATTGTTTTTGTAAAATCCAATGACCTAAAGTTGATTGAACAACGTTAGTTCTATCTAAACAATCCATACAATTGGTTCTAACAATTGATTTTTGTAAATTTATTATTTCAACTTTACCATCATCATATAATTTTTCATGATAAAAATCGTCATTTGATAAACCTAATTCAATAAGATGATCAATTAGAATTTTAACTCTATGCCATTTTAAGTTTCTGCATTCATGATGATAGTCAAAATAAACGTAATGTAACTTTGGATCATTTAAACCTCGAACGACATTCTCGTAAGTATTTTTAACTGGTAATTCATAGCCTTTAGCATTAACTAAATTCACAAGATAATTATCACCATACAATTTAACTTGTTCTTCAAAATGTAATTTAGCTGCATCAACTGAAGGTTCACTTAAATTTAAATCAGGTTTGTATTTTAAATTATTAATCTCGGACCAATAAGCAGGAACAGAACCTCTTGTTTGTAAATAACTATAAGTTTCATAAGAACCGATTCCATGAATAATTAAAAACTGTTCAGTTTCATTGAAATTGGCAACGTTACCGAATTGATCAATACCACGACGGAAATATCTGGTACCTGCTCTTAATCTACTTCTTCTAGTAATCAAACCAAATGAAATTGGCTTATTATTAGTTTGAGTTTCAATGATATTAACATAACCGTAAATTAATGGAACGATGAAAGGATTGAAATTTTCTTCATTTTCAGCTTGTTGAATTAATTCTTCATTAATGAAATAATTCCAGAAAAATCTCTTATCTGCATTTTTCCATAAGACTTGTGATTTTTTTTCTAAAGTTCTAATTCTTTGATGAGAATTAGTTAAATCATAAGAATATGAAAAATATAATTGAGCGTTATCTAAATGAAATTTTAGTAATTCCAAATATTTCTGTTCATCATCATCTTTAAGGAAAGAATTTGACAATGGCAAGACCTGATATTCATCAATTTTAAAAATGGAATTAGAATGAATTTGACCAGCTTTCTTGATTTTAGTAGCAACAATGATATAACGAGATGATCTTAATCTGATGACACCAATGATTGAAGCGATTTGATTCAAACCAGAAACAGGGAAGAACTGCGGATTAACCAATTTCGACCCGTTCAATCCGATATGAAGCACAGTGTCGATGTCATTGGCCTGTTTAAACAGGTATCCATCTTCCACTTTCGCGTAAAGTAAAGGAGCAGCCATTTTCTTCAACTTCGAATTGATGATTTGTTTTGGTAAATTGTCTTTTAAAAGGGGGAAGGAAAATCAATTCAATTTTTGGTGATTGTGAGATATTCCGGGGTTTGGAGTGAATAATTTGCCCTCGGATATTGATTTCGTACTAAATAAGTACACTAAACCAGTATCAAAAGGGAGATAGCCTTGATAATTGTTGTATATTGATAGTGACCTTTGATATTTGTCTAAAATCACTCGAATACTACCATTTTATCACTTTAATTGTCGTCATTTTATTGTGCTTAAATGTATTCTGTTGGCGACAAAGAGACAAAACGTAAACAAAAAAACTGATGGAAATTATCAACATATTCAACTGTACTAAAAATACCAAGATACAAATAATGAGCAACGCTTTAGAAAGGTCGCTGGATGAAATTATTGGGGATGACAATGACAGAAGAGTATGTGTTCTAATAGTCGGCCTTATCTGCTTGAAACTAACCCGATTAAAGAGAAACGTAAGTGGTTTTGGTGGATGATCTTATGTTTGGGATGCGTACTAACCAACCCATAAAGAGAGATGGAGGTGAAAGGGAACGTTCTAGAGAAAGACCTCGTGGTCCAAGATCCGACAACTACAGAGACAGATCTGAACGTCCAAGATCAGGAAACCACAGAGACAGGTACGAACCCCCAAAAAAGACTAAGCTGCAAAGATTGAGGTATGTATATATTCATTGTCTTTTTCGTCATACAAATATTAACAAATATCCCTAGTAATGGTAATGCATATATTAAAATTAGCAACTTACATCCAGATATCACAAATGATGACTTAACAGTGAGTCTGATACAATTTATTTTATGTCCCATTATACTAACCTTCGAAAAGCAATTATTCGAATCTGTTGGTAAAACTTCATTCACTTTAATTGAAAATGATCACTCTCATAAAAGCTCAAGATTAGCTTATCTTGGTTATGAAGACGTTGAACTAAATAAAGTTGCAGTTGAAAAATTTGATGGTAGAAAAGCAGTTGGTCAAATTATAACTGTTGAAGAAATTAGACCTTTAAACATTTTAAGTGTATCTTCATCATCATCTGATCGCAGAAACAATAAATCAAGAAGAGGTCCAGGAGGTGCAAGATCAAGAACAAGAACTCATAAAAGAAGACCAACAACTGCAGAAGATTTAGATAAAGAGCTGGAAAGTTATATGAAGAATGATCAACCATCATCAACCAACAATAATGAGCAACAGAAGACAGTAGAAGATTTAGATAAGGAACTGGATTCTTATATGGATAGGCCATTCCCAATTGCAAATTAGACACAGCAATTTGTAAAAACAAAACACTACACTTCAATGTTTAAAATTTGTATAGTTATTAATTCTATAATTTAAACAAGGGGAAAAATTTTATAAAACTATATCAAATAGTGCATATATACAAAAGATCATAAAGAGTTCTATTAAAACTAAGCTTAGATTTCAACTGATGGAGGACAGTTTAAAGCTGGTTTTAAAGAACCGTAAATGGTGAATTGTAATGAGGTTAAAGTACCAACCATGACTAAACGGGTTGGTAAACCGGCGAAAGAACCAACAACACCTAATTGTTTAGCTAAAGAAGCTAATAAACCAAGAGTGGATTGACCTGGAGCTTTCTTGGTTTTGTTAACTTTAGATAATAAGGTATCAGCTGGTTGAGAAACGATAGCAGCAGCACAACCGGCAGTTAAACCAGCAGCTAAGTTAACTAAAGTTTTAGTACCTTGAGATAAATCGTTCTTTGGAGTTGGGATGAAAGTGTAGTATAATTCAGCAGCTCTTTCGTAGACCAAGAATTTAGCAATGTTGTAAGGAATTTGTTTGAATAAGATTGGAGTGAAACCGTTGTAGAAAGAACCAACACCTTCTTCTTTCAAGATTCTAGTGAAACCACCAACTAAACCGTTGGCGAAAGATGGTTGAGAAACTAATCTGATTCTGGTAGCTTCTAATGGACATAAAGCGATATCAGCAAAGAATTCAGCAATAGCAGCAGAACCAATGTAGATGGAATCTTTGTATCTTCTAGCAGTGTCAACACCTAAGAAATCAATGAACGTTTTTTTGAATAATTCGTAACCACCGAATTTGAAGGCACCTTGTAAAGAGTAACCAATGACGGTTGGACCTAAACCGGTCAATAAGGCACCAGCACCTTCACTAGAGACGACTTGTTTGAAAGAACCAATAGTACCTTTGTTGTAAACGACTGGATCTAATTGGATTCTGGTCTTGACGACATCGATAGGAGTCATGGCACCGTGGGTAACACCACAACCAATGGCACCGGCTAAAGCGAATTTAGAGTAATCAGAGATAGTATATTGAGGAACAGACATTGTTAGAATATTGAATTGAAACTTGGTGTTTACTGAAGGAAAAAAGGGGTTTAACAAGAGGGAAGAAAAAAAAAATTTTCAAATCAAAATCAACTTGTTCGTTATAGGTAAGAAAAAATACGAAAAGGAACGAAGAGAGAAATCCTGCACGCTGATTGGCCATCCCGGGGACACAATAGGCACGTGACATTTCGGTGCACGATTCCTAACTATTCCGCATTCGGTGGTACCAACAGCATCGCAACTCCGAGATAAAGTAAAGTTTAAACAATAGGCCATTTAAGTGTCAAAGTGGAAGTATTGGTTATGGGTATTATATACTGATTTATGGTTCATTGAGTAGATGTAGGTAATGTGTTTTAGTATAGTCTTTTACTCAATCGTCAATCACAATTATCAATCACTGAGTAAATCACTCTCCGGTTTATCATTTTGATAGACCACTTCCCTTTAACGCCCCATCAAGGTGCCAACTTTTGAATTCCCATATAAAGGGTCATTCCCCCTGATTCCAATTTTCTCTTTTATGATTTAAAATTTAAATTTTATAATCCTTCTGTATTGTCAATTGTTTAATTGCTCATTGCCCAAGTTTCAATATGTTAAAATCAGTTACACCAGCCATCAAACCAGGCATCCGCCAACTCTCTACTATGAAGGCCTTAGTTTATCAAGGCCCTGGATCAAAACTGTTGAAAAACGTTCCATTCCCTGAAATTCAAGCTCAAACAGATGCCATTATCAAACTTTCTGGTACCACCATTTGCGGTACCGATTTGCATATCTTGAAAGGTGATGTCCCAGAATGTGCCCCAGGTACTATCTTAGGCCATGAAGGTATTGGCTATGTTCATGAAGTTGGTTCTAAAGTGTCAAATTTCAAGAAAGGTGACAAAGTTCTAATCTCTTGTGTCACATCTTGTGGTGATTGTAACTACTGTTCAAAAGATCTGCAATCTCATTGTTTAGACGGTGGTTGGATCTTAGGACATAAAATTGATGGTACTCAAGCTGAATACGTTAGGATTCCTTATGCTGATCATTCTTTATACGATATCAAACCTTATGAAGGTAAAGTTAAAGATGAAGCCTTGTTAATGTTGAGTGATATTCTACCAACAGGTAATGAAATTGGTGCAGTTTCTGGTAAAATCGAAAAAGGTGACATTGTAGCAATTGTTGGTGGTGGTTCTGTTGGTATTTCAGCTTTAATTGCTTCGAAAACTTTTAATCCTTTGAAGACTATTATAATTGACTTTGATGAAGAAAGATTAAAAATAGCCCAAAGCGAATTTGGTGCAGATTATACCTTAAATCCATCAAAAGTTAATGTTAAAGAAGAAATTTTAAAATTAACTGAATCCTTAAACGTTGGTCCTCGTAAAGGTTTGGACGCTGGTGTTGATGTTGCAATTGAATCTGTTGGTTTGCCTCAAACTTTCCAAACCTGTCAAGATATTATTGCACCAGGTGGTAGAATTGCCAATATTGGGGTTCATGGTGTTAAAGTTGATTTACAACTACAAGATTTATGGATTAAAAATATCAACATTTCAACTGGTTTAGTTAACGCTAATACAACACCAAGTTTATTGAAGAAAATTGCCGAAAATGAGTTGAATCCAATTAAATTAGTTACTCATCGTTTCAAATTTAATGAGATCACTGAAGCTTATGAGGTTTTCGCCAATTCTGCTAAAGAGAAATGTATTAAAGTCTTTTTAGAATGTTAGTAATTATGGATAAATTATGAATAAATTATGATATGGAAAGTCTTGTAGATGATATAACTACACAATGTATTATATATGCCTTTTTTTCATTACTCATACATCCTATCATTGGAAGTTAACAAAAGCACCACCGTCAACTAGTATTTGAGAGCCAGTAATATATTGACTTAAATCACTTGCAAGGAAAACAGCAGGACCAGCTAAATCATGAGGTTGACCTAGTCTACCTAATGGAATTCTGCCTTCCATATAAGTCTTCTTGGCCTCATCTTTCAAATCTTCTTCATTCAATTGAGTTCTAATGGTACCTGGTAATAAAGCATTACATCTAATACCGTATTTACCTAATGCAACAGCTTCTGATTGGATTAATGATAAAATACCTGCTTTAGTTGGAGTATAATGGGTTTGGAAACCACCACCCACTAATGCACTAATACTACTGATACCAATGATACAACCCCCAGTACCTTGGTCTCTCATCTGTCTAGCTGCTGCTTGGGTAGCGAAAAATGCACCATTTAAATTGATATCAACGGTTTGTTTCAACAATTCTGGAGAAAGATCTAAGAATTCAGCAAACTGACAAACCCCAGCATTGGAGACAAAGATATCTAATTTCTTGAATTCTTGAACAGTCTTTGCAACAAGTTCAGCTGAAGTAGCTGGATCACGGATATCACCAGCCACAGCTAGCAAAGTTGGAATTTCTTTCTTCAATGATTCAACTTCTTCAGTTTGTGACTCTAAGCAATTGATTGAAACACTGGCACCTTGCTTGTAGAACTCCACGGCAATAGCTCTTCCAATACCAGTGGCAGCACCAGTGATACATGCGACTTTTCCCTCTAGCAATCTCATATCTTGATATCTCAAAGATTCTTTTAGACGATGAAAACTTCGTTCATTGACATAATTCCTGGAGTCTTTTATTTATACCTTTTTGTTCTAAGGGTCAAAGATTGTCCGGCTTTCGCTTCAAAGATTTTTTTGGTGTGGAGTTTTTAGTACTCATACAAAAACCTGTGCAAAAGATCAAATCAAATAATACCCGATGAACTGTGACTGAATCTGTATTATTATAGTCACAGAATGACTTCGAAGCAAAGAGTCATCGACACTCACATTCATTTGTTTGCAAAACCGCATCTACCCAATCTTGCCTGGATGACCGAGGATAATAAGCTCCATGGTAATAACAGACTAGATGAGTATCAACAGGTTACGAAAAGTGATAGATTCAATTCTCAAGGTTGTATTTTTATTGAAAGTGATATTAAGAGTGGGTTAAATGAGGACCAATGGCAGCTGCCTATCGAAGAGTATCTTTATGTTGAAAGAACTGTCAATCAACAACAATTGTTGGACGAAGGAAATGCTGATGGTTCAAAGTTCATTAAAGCAGTTATTCCATGGGCTCCAGTTCCTCTTGGATCAATTGGGCTAGCAAAATATGTTGAAATGCTTAAAGATTCCACAATTCAGAAAGATAATTGGCAATTGGTCAAGGGTTTTAGGTATTTACTTCAAGATAAACCAGAAGGAACCATGTTGGGCTCAAAATTTATTGAAGGATTGAACTGGTTAGGTGAAAACAATTACATTTTCGATTTAGGAATTGACATCCATTCTACTGGAACTAAGCAACTAGAAGAATTTCAATTGGTTGATTCAAAAACTGAAAATGTCACATACATCGTTAATCATTTATGCAAACCAAATTTTGATAATGATTCTGAATTGTTAGAAAAAGTTTACAGCTTATGGAAATCTATTGCAGAAACAACTGATAACAACTATTATATAAAATTAAGTGGTGGGTTTTCTGAACTTTCATCCGAATTTGCATTGTCAAAAGATTTAGATCAAATTGTTGCCACAGTTATTCCTTGGGTTAAGATTTTTTATGACATTTTTGGTCGAAAAAAAATTATCTGGGGTAGTGATTGGCCAGTATCTACTTTGAAGTTTTCCAATGATGAAAATCCATGGTTAAAATGGGCTCATATAAGTGAAAAAATATGCCATAAATTAAATTTAGATGTTGATGATGTATTTTATCAAAATTCTTTAGAAGCTTACAACTTATAGAATAAATAGGTTAATGCATGTAATATTATCAATAATTTATAAACTTTTTTCAATTTCATATAGTTTCAAAATATCAGCTTCATATTTACTCCAGGTATTATCATCAATCTTATTATTTAATGGTGGTCTACCAGTAACTTCTTTACTTCCAAATCCATAAACAACGTTTAAAGCATGCTTAACACCAACAAGATTAATATCAAAAATCATTCTGTTTGCTTTAGTAACTAAATATTGTAATTCAAGAGCTTCTTCAGATTTATTTTCTTTGATTAAGTTGAATAATTTAACCATTGTCTTTGGGAAAATACCTGACATACCATCAATTGCACCAAATGCACCAACAGATGTTGATGGAACCAAAATTTGACCTAACCCAGTGAATGGTTTGAAATTATTTTCAAGATTTTGTTTTTTTGGAGCAGTAAGTAAGATATATTTATCAAGACTGAAATGAGTTAATTTGACTGCAACAATTTGGGGATGTTTTGCTAAGATTTCAAAAGTTTCAGCTACAATATCAGTACCGTTACTAACACCGGGGTAATGATAAATGATTATTGGCAAAACAGATTTGTTTGCAACTCTTTGGAAATAATCAATAATACCATTTTGATGAGTTAAATTGTTACCATAATATCCAGGAGTTAATAATATAGCAAAATCACCACCATTTTCTTTAATTAATGAAATTTCTTTAATAGTATCTTTAATATTACCATATGGTAGACCAGAAATCAATTTGAAATTTTTATCTGGAATTGCTTGACGAATTGTTGATAAAACAAGTAATCTCTCTTCTCTCGTTAAATGAATTGATTCACCCATGGAACCTGAAATGACAAGACCATTAATACCATTTTCATATAAGTTTTTAGCATGTTTAATTTGGGTTTCAAGATCTAAATCAAAATCTTCACCTTTGAAAAAAGTTGGAACAGGAGAATAGATACCATCTCCTAAAACTGTGATATTGGCCATGTTTTAACTGTTGTTGTGTTTTCTATGACCACTTTCAAAATAATTTATAACTTTCTTCATTCTTTCTATTGAAATTTATATGAATAATTTATTGATTCAATTCTGTGAATCAAAATTTTACTCGGGATATTCATCTTCCGCATATTATAAATGCAGGATAAAACTTGAAAAGTGTCATAAAAGATTTTCTGGGGAAATAATACTACAGTTGAGTGATTTTGAGTTTCAAGTAATGAACTTCACTCCGTTACTCAATTTTAGGTTCTTATGTGCTTTAAATGACCTCTCGAAAGTTTTGATACACTACTCTAGAGTCTGATTGATGAGCAATATGAAATATTGAGCTATTACAACCTAAGAACATAGTACATCAGCAAATTTTACAAATATCATTGAGTTACTACATCAAAATCATAAAACAAAATTATAAATTATAATACTAAAAACCCTATAAAGATGAATCAAAAACGACAACTGGATCCCATGGAGGAGAAACGAATCTTTGCGGGCCACCTCTTTCTTCAAAAAGTTTATTTAATGCTTCACCATCCTCATCAGCTAGATCTAGAACTTGGAAATTTGAATCAATTCTTGATGGTTTAACAGATTTAGCTAAAACAACTGTATCTCTCCATAAGGCCCAAGAAATCAAAATTGTAGCAGGAGAAACTTCGTATTTTTCTGAAATGGATTGAATTTTTGGATCTTGTAATAATGGAGCGTCAGATGAGCCTAATGGAGAATAAGCTTCAACGACAATATCATGACTTTTAGCAAATTCAATCAATTTATGTTGTGGTAAATATGGATGTAGTTCAATTTGTAAAGCAACTGGTTTAACTTTCAATTCTTGTTTAAATAATTCTTCTAATTTGGAAACTGTTACATTTGAAACACCAAGAGCCTTTGTGTAACCTTTAGCAACTAGTGGTTCCATTAATTTGTAAGTTTTAGTGAAAGGCCAGTCATAAATGATATCTCTCAAACCATCTGGTCTTGTTGGAATAACTGGATTGTTACCATTTGGATTTAATGCTAATGGCCAATGCAATAGATACAAATCAACGTAATCTAATTGTAACTTAGCTAAAGAAATTTTAATAGCACCTTCTGGATCATGATGACCAGTTGACCATAATTTAGTAGTGACAAATAATTCTTCTCTTGGGACACCAGAATCTTTAATAGCTCTCCCAATTGGTTCTTCGTTACCATAACCAGCAGCAGTGTCAATATGTCTGTAACCAGTCTTGATTGCATGCAAAACTGAATTGTAAACTTCTTCATCAGTGGCTTTCCAAGTACCTAACCCTAAGGCAGGAATGGAAGCTCCAGTGGCCAATCTTAAAGTCTTTATTGAAGCATGAGTTTTTCTCATCGTGATTTTGTCTTTTTGCACTGTACTTAACACAAATAGTATTGAAAAAACACGAAAGAAAAGGTGATTTAAATAAGATCAACTAGCTAACACAGAATTCAAACCTATCCATCCGGGATAACAAAGCACCAAAAGAGTGCTCCTTATCCGGAGCGACAATGCTGTGAGAAACCTGACCGCCGCCGATTCATAAAAAGTAATAAGCAAGGTCACTTATGTAATGGCTTCGTATGATCATTTCGAGTTTCAAGTTTCACGCTCCAGTGTCACTCCTCACTGTCCGTTTCCCAAACACGGAAAATTTATTTCAGGGTATTTTTTACCTATATGTACAATTGTGGGGTGCCAATTTGTTATCTTGGCCTGAAAATTAAAATTTCAATGTGATATAGTATCTTTCCGGAGCATTATTCTTCAGAGATTCAAATGTTTAAATCAACATTTATACATACAGGTCTGCTTTCAATTCAAACTTAGAAACAATCTCTTTCCAATCAACTCAATCTTTGAAGATGCCTGCTCAATTATTCGATATCAAGAACAAGGATTTGGATGAATTAATCAACAGATTGATCAACAATTTGGTCAATATTAAAGATGAAACTGGTCAGTTTTTGATGGAGATTCCAGATGGTAGAATCATTGACACAAAAGGTTGGATCACTGGCTGGGAATGGACTCATGGTATTGGTTTATATGGTATGTGGCATTATTTCGAATTGACTGGTAATGAAGAAGTATTGAGTCATATTAAAGAATGGTATGAAGTTCAAATTTTCGGTCCAGATGGTTCAACTTCAAAAAATATCAATACGATGGCAGTTTTTTTAACCTTAGCCTATCTTTATGAAAAAACAAATGATGATAGATTCAAACCATACCTTGATTCTTGGGCTGAATGGGCAATGTATGATTTGCCAAAGACCAAATGTGGTGGTTTCCAACATGCAACCTATTTAACTGATAATTATGAGCAATTATGGGATGATACTTTAATGATGACAGTTGTTCCATTAGCTAAAATTGGTTTATTATTTGACAGACCTCATTATATTGAAGAAGCTAAGAAACAAATGTTATTGCATATTAAGTATCTTTGTAATGCCCAAACAGGTTTGTGGTATCATGGGTACACTTTTGATGGTGATCATAATTATGCTAAAGCGTTTTGGGCCAGAGGTAATTCTTGGATTACCATTGTTATTCCTGAATTCATTGAATTATTGAAATTACCAAAAGGTGATTTCTTGAGAGAATTTTTGGTTGAAACTTTAGATCGTCAAGTTGCAAAATTAGTTGAATTACAAGATGAAAAAACTGGTTTATGGCATACTTTATTAGATGATGAAACTTCTTATTTAGAATCTTCAGCAACTGCTGGTATTGCTTATGGTATTTTGAAAGGAATTAGAAAGAAACTGATTGATGTTAAATATCAACCTTATGCCATCAAAGCTATCAAGGGAGTTATCAGTTATATCGATGATAAAGGTGAGTTATTAAACACCTCTTTTGGTACTGGTATGGGTGATACTTTACAATTCTATAAAGAAATTCCATTGACTTCAATGCCTTATGGCCAAGCTATGGCAATAATGGCCCTTGTTGAATTCTCAAAACTATTTTTATGAAAGTATATTAAAGGAATATGAAACATGATAAGTATGTTTTTTTTGATGAACGTAGTTCAGATTTTAATAACGTAGGTTTGGAATTTTTTTGAAATATGGTCTGTATCATTTGTTTGTTGAAGGCAGTTTTTCATTTTAGTAATTAAAGTGTTGCTAAATTTTTAGATAAAACCAACATGATGATTAATAAGGAATAATGATTATCAAGGTTTAAATTCTTACTACTACAAATCTTTAAAATAGTTCAAAATCATAATTCAATAAAATCTGTATAAAAAAATTCAAGCCAATACAGGTTTTTTTTCTTTTTAATAAACGTAACGGAAGTTAACATTTTCGACGTCTGTTAAATCTTCAAAGGCATGTTTCAAGTTAACATCAGCTTTAACTTCACCAGATTCAATCAAACGATCTTTTCTTCTGTTTTCTCTCATTAACCAAACTCTCATACCTAATAACAATAAGATTAAGAGACCATAACAACCTAAATGAACACTGAAAGCAGTTAAATATCTTGGAGCTTCATTACTTCTAAAGACTTGTGGACCAACAATGTTACCAACGGCCCAACCGATGAAGTTCGAAGTAGTAACAATGGATTTCTTTGATTGACCAGCAACATTACGAGACAACATTGATAAACCCAAATTTGCAACACCCCAGAAGGATAAAGTTAAATAATAACAGAATAATAAGACACCAGTTCTTAATTTATATTCATAGCTACCTTTTGGATATTGTTGATACGTTAATGTCATCAAGACAACAGTACCAATAATAGATGGAATCACATAACAAATCATTAAGAAGATATTTTGATTGAATCTCTTAGATAACCAAGCTGAAGATAATAATAAGAAAATCAAATAACCACCTAAAACCATTGCTAATAATTGAGTTTGTAAAGTTGAGAAACCAAAACTTGAAATAATTATGTTAGCAAATGCACCTAAACCTGAAGTTGGTAAAGCAGTAAAGAATTGAATAAAGAAATAACAATAAGTTTGTGGGTCTTTGAAAGCTTCAACTAAATGCTCCATTTTAATCTTTTTGTTTTGTAAACCAGTTTGATTTGAACGAACTCTTTCAACCATTAATCTTCTATCTTCTTCACTCCAACATTTAGCAGACATTGGGGAATCTGGAGTATGGAAGTAGATAAAAACACCCCAAACAACAGTGATACAACCGTAAACTAAGAATAAGATCTGCCAATTCTTTAAAGCAGCACCATGAATCAAAGTGAAGCAATAAGATAATAAACCACCAACAATTTGTTGACCACCATTCATCATATACCAACATGCAACAATAAATGCTTGTTCATCTCTTTTATACCACATAGCAGACATGACGATGAAGCACGGTTGACAACAACATTCAAAAGCACCTAAAAGAGTTCTAACAACAACTAAAATGGTAAAATTTTTACCTAGAGCATGACAACCTAAAACGATACCCCATAAAATGATATTGACAGTTAAATACTTAGCAACAGGAAGTTTTTGGATAAAGAAATTTGTTGGTAATTCACAGACCAAGACTGCAATGTAGGTACATGTAGTTAACCAAGCATACTGCTGACCAACCAAATTAGCATCAGTTCTAATACCCATAATTGAAGAAAAAGCCAAAGTACCTTTATCTAAAGCTTGTAAAAAATAAGTACCAATCATACAAGGTAAGATTCTCCAATGAATCATATTTCTCAATCTTCTATCAGTCTCTTCATCAATTTCAATAGCATCATCATTCATATAGTTTAGAATCTCATTATCGACTTTTTTGCGATCTGGTTCTTCTTCTAGTTCAACAACATCACCTAGCTTTGAATTCTCCAAGTGTCTGGTTTCGTCTTTAAACTCGAACGAGTTTCCAGTTGAATTATCAGTCATTGTGAATGGTAATTAGTAATAGATATTAATCAATGAAGTACACTAAAGTTGAATCGACTAAATCAGTGTGAGATACGCGTTGCTTTTATATCAAGATCTAATATTTATTGCGTGTGATCTTTCTTCATTCTTCGAGAAAGTACCCCAGTTTTGTGCGTCCAGATTAATTAATTCATAAGTTGTAAATCAGGTCTTTTTTTGCCATAGATTGGAATTCTCATTTGTTTTTCTAAGATTGACATATCCTAAGATTTCGGTTCATCAAATTTCCATGGCTGGGATTTGGGTTTTTGCTGCATGATGATAGATTTTCCCCACAAATCCGGATTGACATGATAAAACCCCCAATAATTGACAGTCTTAAATTCAAACACAAATGCTAAGTGGCTGATTGTTGATCATGCAGATAATTAATCCGGAGTGAATGATTTTCGTTGCTTTGATCCTTCACGGTGGTTTATTGCACCTGGATCGGGGCATTGCTTGGGAATTGTGTTTTCGAACGGCGAACCAGCGTTATAAGTCTAACTTATATATACTCCAACCTTCCTTCGTTCAAGTCCTCTAACCTTTAAACCAAGAACATTTCATCTTTATGTCTGCACACAAATCTGACAAAATCCTCAAGTTCAACAACGGACTTACCATTCCTGCATTGGGGTTGGGTACCTGGCAATCACATCCAAATGAAGTCTACGATGCAGTTCTTGTCGCTTTACAAAATGGCTACAGACACATCGATACTGCTGCTCTATATAATAACGAAGAAGCCATTGGTAAAGCTATCCAAGATTCCGGTATTCCAAGAGATGAACTATTCGTTACAACGAAACTATGGTCAACAGGTCATAAAAACCCTGAAAAAGACTTGGACATTTCTTTGAAGAAACTGCAATTAGATTATGTCGATCTATACTTGATCCATTGGCCAGTTGCTTTAAACCCTGATGGTAATGATCCAAATGTTCCAACTTTACCAAATGGTTACCGTGATATCATTTTTGAAGGTTGGGATATTACTGACACTTGGGAACAATTACAAAAATTAGTTGAATCTGGTAAAACAAAATCAGTTGGTGTTTCAAATTTCACCATTTCAAACTTGGAAAAAATATTGAAATCTCCAAAGACTACCATTATACCAGCTGTTAATCAAGTTGAACTACATCCATTCTTACCACAACATAAATTAGTTCAGTTTGCTAAAGATAATGGTATTTTAATTCAAGCTTATTCTCCTTTAGGTTCAACTGAGTCACCAGTTTTGAAAGATGAGACTGTTAAACAAATTGCTGATAAATATCAAGTCTCTCCTGCTACAGTTTTAATTTCATGGGCTCTATGGAGGGATACGGTTGTTCTACCAAAATCAGTTACTGCAAGCAGAATTATTGATAATTTCAACGTTGTTGATTTAGATGATGCAGATGGTGAAGCATTGAACAAAATGGTCGATAAGGCTGGTCCACAAAGATTGATTACTCAAAACTGGCATCCTGTTGTTGTTTTTGATAGTGACGATTGAGCATAATCACTTTTTTTCTAATAATACATACATCTAACTGCAAAACTTTATGATGAAAATTAACTGTAGTATTGATAATAGGTAACAGTCTGATAAGGGCCAAGAGGTTATGAGACATTCTGAGGGCTTGCATGTCAAACTTCAGCCGTACGTTACTGACATGTAAACCAGAGCCTCTGCTTATTAATTTCCAAATGAAGAGAAAGAGCTAGAAAGCACCACATATGGGAGTGATAAATGTCGGTTCTAAATGAAGCTTGATTAACTCGATAGAATGTAATATGAGTGATTGAAATCATGTCCATACCTACAACACCAACTAGAATTGAATCAATACAGAGAGTCATTTGCTCAAGATCTTTCTTTGAACTTGCGTTGAAAACAAAATCTCTAGGTTGATAAGTGTCTCAGACAGAACTACTGATTGTTCTAATACATTAAAATGAAAATATTATATCCATTTCCATAAATTATATATTGTATGTCTTTTTATACACATTTATTACTAAATATGACTCACATTTCTAATGCCCTGAAGATACAGAGAGCTTGTAGTTTTAATCGAAACAATAGGTTTCATGATGGCTTTCTCGTANATCCATTTCCATAAATTATAATATTATATGTCTTTTTATACACTTTTATTACTAAATATGACTCACATTTCTAATGCGCTGAAGAGACAGAGAGCTTGTAGTTTTAATCGAAACAATAGCTTTCATGATGGCTTTCTCGTAATTTTCTATGAATGAATTGTGTCCATTACTCATAATGTTTATTCCTATCAATGCTATTCTAAATTGGTAAAAATTTCATTTATTTCTACTAGATATAAGTTATTTTCATTACTCAAGATTCAGGATTTAGAATTTTTTGGATAATCTGAAGCGTAATAGTAATTTTTTAAGACATGGTTGTTTAGAATTTCTTCTTAATTGTGTTAATTCCAACAATTGATTCGTATTGCTAATCAATTAATTACTTTAGGAACCATCCCTGTCTTAGCATTATTACTATTACATAAGATACCAGAAACAGTCTACATAGAAGGTGTTGTAAAGGAAACAAGCATTGATTTTTGAGTAATAATAAGTCATCTTGCTCCCCCTAGCAAACCTCTG
>JAFIIU010000028.1:0-198109 GCA_020280145.1 Gotozyma botsteinii | reverse complement strand
CCAAATAAGATAACAAGTTCAACAGGTGAATCATCAAGTACTGAATCATCCAGTGTTTCTTCAGATGCTGAATCATCAAGTGTTTCTTCAGATGCTGAATCATCAAGTGTTTCTTCAGATGCTGAATCATCAAGTGTTGCTTCAGATGCTGAATCATCAAGTGCTGAATCAGCGACGGTTTCATCAGATGTTCATTCTTCATCAGACTTTGATTCATCTAGTTCTTCGAACGATACAGCTACTACCACTATTGCTAATACGAAAACCTTCTTATCATTTACTGAATCATCGAGTGTTTCCTCAGATGCTCAATCTTCCAGTGTTGCCTCAGATGATGAATCTTCCAGTGTTGCCTCAGATGCTGAATCATCAAGTGTTGCCTCAGATGCTGAATCATCAAGTGTGTCATCTAGTGCAAGTCAATCTAACAGTGATGTTACTACCCTTGCTCCAAATAAGATAACAAGTTCAACAGGTGAATCATCAAGTACTGAATCATCCAGTGTTTCTTCAGATGCTGAATCATCCAGTGTGTCATCTAGTGCAAGTCAATCTAACAGTGATGTTACTACCCTTGCTCCAAATAAGATAACAAGTTCAACAGGTGAATCATCAAGTACTGAATCATCCAGTGTTTCTTCAGATGCTGAATCATCAAGTGTTGCTTCAGATGCCGAATCATCAAGTGTTTCTTCAGATGCTGAATCATCCAGTGCTTCTTCAGATGCTGAATCATCCAGTGTTTCTTCAGATGCTGAATCATCCAGTGTGTCATCTAGTGCAAGTCAATCTAACAGTGATGTTACTACCCTTGCTCCAAATAAGATAACAAGTTCAACAGGTGAATCATCAAGTACTGAATCATCCAGTGTTTCTTCAGATGCTGAATCATCCAGTGCTGAATCAGCGACTGTTTCATCAGATGTTCATTCTTCATCAGACTTTGATTCATCTAGTTCTTTGAACGATACAGCTACTACCACTATTGCTAATACGAAAACCTTCTTATCATTTACTGAGTCATCGAGTGAAGAAGCTGAAACTTCTATTAATGTTACTGGAGGAGCATCTACTCCTGCTCCAGATGCTAGTACTGTTGAACCATCAACTACTACCATTGCTGCTCCAACTAAAACCTTCAGTTCATTTACTGAACCGACAAGTTCAGTTGAAGACTCTGACACTACTGATTCCTCAGCTATTCAATCCAGTGATGATTCTTCAATTGAGTTAACTGGTACTTCATCCGATGTCCAAAAAAGCACTGATAGCGAATCTCTAACTACCACAATTGCTGCTCCAACAAGAACCTTTGCTTCAGGTGAAGACTCTGACACTACTACAGTTGCTCCTGTTACTTCAGGAACTCATGCTACGGATACAGATGAATCAGTTACTATTTCTGAAAATACTCAAACCAGTGGATCAACTTATGAAAATACTGAAAGTAATGGTGAATCCGTTACTGCGTCAGGAAACACTCAAACCAGTACCGCTGCCTCAGACATTCCATCCTCAACAAATTCTTTCAATGATGTTGATAGTTCAACAACCATTGCTGGTCAAAGTAAGACCTTCATTACATACACTGAAACTGAAACTGCAAGTACCAGTAATGGTTCAGAAACCACTACTTTTGATGACAGTTCAAAAACTTATGCTTCATTAACAGATGAAACCACTGGTACCAACTCTGGTGCTTCTTCATCAACCACTGGTGACAATGACACTGCTACTGCAACCTCCAATATTGATCCTGAAACAAGTGAAATAGTTAACACAGATACAGCTTTAACTACTACTATTGCTCCAGCCTCAAAGACCTTTATTTCACTCGCTTCAGACTACACTGAGTCGATTACGGAAACTGATGCCACCACTGTTGCCCCTGGTGACCAGACCACATCCTCAGTCTCTGCTGCAACGTGGACTTCATCAATTTGTTTGATTGCTGATTATGTTACTGCAACCCAAGCTATTATGACTGATGTTCCACAATATGATAGTTCTAGTACTATTACAGGCTGGTCTGCTTTAACTACTGAAGTTTATTATGTTTCTACAAGATGTTTGAGTTCAAGTAATATTGTTTCCGTTTCTTATTCATCAGATGCTATTTCAAGTTACGGTGTTTCTTATATCACCAAGAGTATTGAAGTCACTCATATCAGCACTTTAACTGAATTTGTTACTGAAACTTCAACCAATATTGTCTATGTTAAGAGAAACTCGGATGGTGAAACTGGTGTTAAAACTGGTGAAATTTTCACTGTCACTACAACTGTTAGCGGTACACCAACAGTTTATACTACTCGTTACGGTGGTGAAACTAATACTGTTGAAACTGTTGAAAATGGCACTCCAACTACTGCTGAAACTACTGTCTTCACCACTCAATCTTGTGATGAAAATGGTAACTGTTCTGAAGTTGTTGTTAGTTCTGAATATGAGTTGATTGTGAAAACGATTGAAGGTACTGTTCATGAATTTACTACCTTCTACCCAATTGAAACTGATTCTTATACAACTATTGGTGGTGTTGCAACTACTAAAGTTTACTTGACTGATGATGCTGAAGCTACTTCAACTGGTGTTGGAGCAGGTACTGATACCATTGCTATTGATGCTGTTGAAACTAATAATGAAGCGGGTGCCGGTGGTTCTGATACTACTGCCACTGTTAGCGGTGCTGATGATTCTGATGCCACAACTACTGTTGGTGGTGTTGCTACTACAAGAGCTTTCATCAATGGCACTGAAACTGCTACGATTTCAATATCGAACGACTCTTCCTCATTGAAAATCAATAAATGGTTGTTTGGTTTCTTGTTTATCTTTTTGGCCTTATGATTGGACCAATTTGATGTTATTTTGTTCTGTTAACAGTTTTTTGTTATTATTATTGCTTTTGGTTTTATTATTACATTTTATTATTACATTTTATTACTTTTTTAGAAATTCATGAATTTGTTCATGATCCTATTGGCATTCACAGTTTTTATGAGTGTCAGTTAGCATATTCTCAGCATTTATTCTTCTTCTTATATTACATTTGATTTTGGTATACTTATTTAAAGTTCATATCAATACATTACTTATACTTTTTATAATTATCTGTGTAGTTACTAGCAATGCCGTAATAATAACAGAGATCTGCGTTCAGATCAACGGTGAGGCTAGCACCAGGGCTGAGCCGGCTGGAAAATATGCCACTGTTCACCACCATATATCATATAGCATGTAGAGTCTACAGTGTAAGGAATATACTGTAATTGACCACCAAAACAGTCCTTAACTGCTCATTTAGTGAAGAAAAGAACTTTATTACGAACTCAAATGTCCCGTTTGTCTACAAATTTGTCCTTTGTCCTGATCCGGTTGGACAGATATTTGCGCTAAAAAAAGAAATTCTCGACAGTCTTCAAAATCACAAAAATAAAAAAAAAAAACGAAGTTAAAAATGAAATTTCGTCACCTGGACCTTATCCTTCTTTCTCATACTTTTGTCCTTTGTCAGCGTGTTTGGACTGCTTTTCAAACTACCAGAGACGTTGTTGCACTGCTGATTCCACATATATCACAAACAACGCGTGTTGTCAATCTTTTCCGTCGTTCTTTTTGTTTTCTGTTTGGCCGCAATCAGTTTCCTTATATTATTATCAAATCGTTATATTCTGTTTGATCGAATAATCAGAACATTTGATTTTTAGATAAACTGAATTGCTCCACCCAATAACCGTCTTTTATTTATTCCAAAGCGACACACAACATGTCTAGAAGAAATTTGACGGATCAGTCTCCAATCATCAATAGCAACACAAATAGTACAGAGTCTGATGATTCAGAACCAAGAAACCCATTCATCCAAGATGAACTAAACTCCTATGATGATTCCAATAGCAGCCAAGACTCCTCAGCTCAAATCCACAGTAAGAAGATTGCTAAGCCATTCATTGATTATCAGGGCTATTACAACAACCATTCATCAAATTCCCTAAGCAGAAATGACTACTCTTCTTCAAACCTTTCTGGGTTAAGACAAGATTATACCCCATCTGAATATGATCGATATCCTTCTCTTGGAGGTTCCAGAGTTGGTTCTATTTCAAACTCTTTGAACTCACATACGAATTTGGTAAATCATCATCAAAAAAAGGCTTCTGTCTCTGAGTCTTCAACTTCTGAAGTTTCCTCAAATCCATTTTTAGTTGATGCTGACTTCAGTCCATTTGGTGGTTATCCTGCCTCATCATTTCCTTTACTGATTGATGAAAAAGAAGATGATGATTATTTACATAACCCAGATCCTATTGCTGAAGAATATGCAAACAAGCATAGATTTTTGAATGATTTCAAAAAAATGGATAGAAAATCAGCTGGTGGTTACATTGGTTTATTATTATTGTTTTTAGGTGCTATTGCCTTATTTGTCGTTTTACCAGTTGTTACATATTCAGGTGTCACTGAACATGGTGTCCAAGTCAAAGTTTATGAAGTTCTAAGTCAATATCAATATCCAACATTATCTGCCATTAGAACTTCTTTAGTTGACCCTGATACTCCTTCATCCGCTTTAACTAAAGTTGCAAAAGATGGATCTAACTGGACGTTAGTCTTTTCTGATGAATTCAATGCTGAAGGTCGTACATTTTATGATGGAGATGATCAATTTTGGCAAGCTGTTGATTTACATTATGATGCAACAAAAGATTTAGAGTGGTATGATCCAGATGCTGCTTCAACTTCTGAAGGTACTTTAAATATTAGAATGGATGCATTCCAAAACCATAATTTGTTTTATAGATCAGCTATGGTTCAATCTTGGAATAGAATGTGTTTTACCCAAGGTGATTTAGAAGTTTCTGCAATGTTACCAAATTATGGTAATGTTTCAGGTTTATGGCCAGGTATTTGGACGTTAGGTAATTTAGCAAGACCTGGTTATTTGGCAACATCAGATGGTGTTTGGCCTTATACTTATGAAGCTTGTGATGCTGGTATTACTGCTAATCAATCTTCAACTGATGGTATTTCTTTTTTACCTGGACAACGTTTAAGTGTTTGTACTTGTAATGGTGAAGAACATCCAAATCAAGGTACAGGTAGAGGTGCCACAGAAATTGATGCATTAGAAGGTTCCATGGATACTAAATTAAAAGTTGGTGTTGTTTCTCAGTCAATTCAAGTTGCACCTTATGATATTTGGTATATGCCAGATTATGATTTTATTGAAGTTTATAATCAATCAGTTACTGCAATGAACACTTATGCTGGTGGTCCATTCCAACAAGCTATTTCAGGTGTTTCAACATTAAATGCATCATGGTATGAACTTGGTGATAGAAGTAACCATTATTTCCAAAAATATGGGTTTGAATATTTGAATGACAATGACGATGGTTATTGTATGTGGTTTGTTGGTGATAATCCAACTTTCACTGTGTATTCAACTGCATTACATCCAAATGGCAATGTTGATTGGAGAAGAATTTCTAAAGAACCAATGAGTATTATTTTGAATTTAGGTGTTTCTAACAATTGGGCATACATTGATTGGGCAGCTATTTTATTTCCATCAATAATGAGAGTCGATTACGTTAGATTGTACCAACCTGCAGATCAAATTGATGTTACGTGTGATCCAAGTTCCCATCCAACATATGATTATATTATGGATCATAGAAAAGCTTATTTCAATGCTAATTATACAAGTTGGACAAAAGCCGGTTATGAAGTTCCAAAGAATATCTTGACGGGTGATTGTAAAAGTTCAAAATTTTCACTATAAATTGATTGAAGAATCTTATTAGCATTATTATTAGGTTTTGTGTTTCATTCATTAATGGTTCCTTTTTTTCTTTAATCACAGGGTTTGGTTTAAAAAGAAAGAAATCATACTATTATTTATCTCGTTGTCATTTGTTATTTAGAATATTTTTTCTATGGGTTCAAGAAACATTTGAAGAACTAATTTGTTGTTTTGGTTTACCTTGTTTTGTATTTTTCTCGTTTTTATACTTAAGTGGTCTATATATCTAGACACATAAATATTTAATTCTTGAATATAATAGAATTAATTGCTCAATTGATTTGTAGTATATTTCATCATTGATTGTGTGAGTCGATCCCATATGAGATTGATTCTTGTTTTGACGTCAATTATGTAGTATTTGGTATTATTAATCAATGAATCTGAAATGTTTAAAATTGATTCTAAATGATGGGAGATGTTGTATAATTGATCAATGTCATTAATTTCTTGAAATTTATTTTCAAGATCGTTGTTGTAAGTATCTTTGAATCTTGTTATTTCATCATTATTGTTCTTGATTGAGTCTTTTAGATTTTTTTTAAAGATTTTGGAATTAGTAATGATCTTATTAAAAACGTCAATTTTGAAATCTTGTGGCTTTGTGAAAAAAATTGATAGTTCCTTGTATGTTTTCTCTATTAATTTAACACTTAGTTCATTATCTGTTATGGAATTTATTTCATCTTTATGTTTCTTTTTAAAATCAATAAATAGTCTATCCTTCTCATCAATAGACTCAATGAATTTCATTAATTTGACAAGAGAAGATTCTTTAAACTGTAAGACATCATCATTTCCATTCTCATCTTTGCTATCTTCAACAACACCATTGGATTGATTATTATCTATTTGGTTTTGACTCCATTTGTCAAAAAAAGCCTTTCTTTCTTTATTATTATCAAGTTTCAAAAACAATGGATCTTTTATTAATTTCAAAGATTCTTGATCCCATGAACCAAATGGATTGATTCCATGATCTTGAAATAGTTTATGATACACAGATTGTAAATCTTCATCTTTTTCATCATCTGAATCTGATTCTAAGTCATTCAAATCAATTGCATTTTCTTCATCTGATGATTCATTATTGTCTTCATCATCATCTACTATTTCAAACTGTACGCTGTTTTCATTATCATCCATATCTTTCTCTTCGTTATCCTCATTACTATGTTCTAAATTCTTATGTATTACTTCCTTTTCCTCATCATCACTATCTTCACTCGACGAATATCCACTCAAAACCCCCATACTTTTTTGTACAGTACTCTCCCCACTCATACTAGCACCAAAATCAGCATCACTGCTTCTCTTATACCTCTTGTTGCTCACTTCCATCATGATTCGCCAGTTCTCTTCCTTATATTAGGACATTTAGTTGAAATTTCGCGAAAAACATTTCAAAACCTAACCAAAATCGAAAACAAAACAAAATTGTTACTCTATATAATTCCACCAACAACAAATTTCAATCAATTCCAATTAATCCATCATGGGATCCAGAAGATACGATGGAAGAACGACAATCTTCTCACCGGAAGGTCGTCTATACCAAGTACGTTGAAACCACCTCCCCACCGGGGACAAACAATTCCCACCAATTGTGGGATGTATTGCCACCTACAATATCCAAAAAGAACAACTACTAACAGCAATTGCACAGGTCGAATACGCACTAGAAGCCATCTCGCACGCTGGTACAGCGATTGGGATCCTCACCAAGGACGGGATCGTTCTTGCTGCAGAACGGAAAGTGACATCAAAGTTGTTGGAGCAAGACTCGACACAAGAGAAGATCTACACGTTGAACGACAACGTTGTTGTTGCTGTTGCCGGTATGACTGCAGATGCAGGTATTTTGGTGAACAGTGCCCGTGTCATTGGGCAGAGATACCTCCAGAACTACGGGGAAGAGATCCCTGTGGAGTTGTTAGTGAGACGGTTGTGTGACGTCAAGCAAGGTTACACGCAGCATGGTGGGTTGAGACCGTTTGGTGTCAGTTTCATCTATGCTGGTTACGACGAGAGATACGGGTTCCAGTTGTACACTTCGAATCCTTCAGGGAATTACTCTGGATGGAAAGCAACTGCTATCGGAGCAAACACAACTGCTGCACAGACATTGTTGAAGCAGGACTACAAAGAGGCGATGGAGTTGAAGGATGCACAGGAGCTGGCGTTGAAGACGCTCTCCAAGACGACAGATACGTCCCAATTGAGCAGTGACAGAATCGAGTTCACCACGATCTTCAGCAAAGACGGAGAGGTGTGCCAGAAGGTATGGAGCAGCAAGGAGGTGACGGCCTTGTTGGAGGCAGCGGGGCTCAGTGGCCAGGAGGAGGAGGAGTAGATGTATAAATATACAATATATTATTGTACTGATGTATTGATATATAGATATAATAATAAAACCCGAACAAATAAAAGAGACCTGTATAATATATTATCATAATTAATATATACAATGGTCTCCTTCATCACCATCGAAGATGTCCCTGTGGGCTATTCGACGCCCCCCTTCCCGTCGCTCTACTGGCCGTTGAACGACCCCCGCTACAGCCTGGCGTACCTCTACTACATGAAGGACATCTGGCTGTTCACACTGTCCTGGACGCTCATCTTCTTTGGGCTCTTCTACACGGGAGCAGGAGTGTGGGCGAGCATCGTCCATAGAAGGAGACTGTCCAGGGCACTGCCTATCCTCGCCTTCTACGTCGTGATCGGTGGTGTGCAGGGTTTTGTCTCTGGAAGTGCAGTTGGCCTATTGATAGCTGCTATTTATAAGAGTGGGCTGTTTGGGATGTCGACGTGGATCCCGATGTGTTGCGGTGTGGCCCAGATCCTGTTCAACGTCGTGACGTCCTTCTCGATGATGAGCGTGTTGCACTGATGGTGTTGTATATTATATATGTGGCTATTAGTTATTAATTACATTAGTTAAAATCACTGGCTTTTCCTGCTCGGGTGAATTATGAATTAATGCTATTAATATGTCACCACTTTGCTTCCCACCAAAAAAAACTCCATCATGTCCTCAGCACTCATTAATCGCTCACTGGCAACACTTAAGACAGAACTAGAGTTCCTAAGGGACTCAGACGTCATCTCCCAGCAGTTCTTCGACTCCGTCGTATCGAAACTGCCTGAGAAGCACCAGCCTGGATCTGCTCCTGTTGATTTTGACACCAGTGTCACAACTACAACTGCTACTACCACTTTTGTTAATGAGAAAGCAGACTACAACATCCCTGCTCCAGTGATGGCACCTCCAAAGGAATACGTCGAGGCCATTTACGACTACTCGCCACAACAACCAGAAGATTTGGGTTTCAGAGCTGGTGATAAAGTCGAAGTACTAGAACACTCTTCTCCTGACTGGTGGAGAGGCTCTTGTAACGGGTCCACCGGTATGTTCCCTGCAAACTACGTCAAACCACTCGTCTCATCTCCAACACCATCACCACAACCACTACTTCAACAGCAACAACAACAACAACAACCTCAATTCCAGCAACAACCCCAATTTCAACAATACCCATACCCTCAACAACCACAGTTCCAACAGGGCTATTACCAACAACAAGGATCAGTCGTTCAGTATCAACAGTCTCCTGCCCAACAACAACAACCTCAAACGGTCGTTGTCCAACAGGAAGGCTCCTCTTCAGGAAATGGTAATAACGAACAAATCAAGAAGTTTGGTTCTAAATTGGGTAACGCTGCTATCTTTGGTGCAGGTGCAACCATCGGTTCTAATATCGTCAATTCTATTTTTTAATTTAATCTTATTAGTAAACGTTTTATTTAATTATTACATAAAGTAGTTAAAACCATATATATATCATAGGTACTTACCATAAACGTGATATATCCTGTTGATTGTATTCAGTTTATATTCAATACTGTTATCATGTTTAATTATATCATTGATATCTCTGATCCATTCATTTCTTCTATCTCTTGGAATGATACCAATTCCATTTGACCTTAATGAAAACAATTCAATTAACAAATATCCATTAACAGTATTAACATCATCATTTGAACTAATCAACTTATTCATTAACCTTTCAACGTTATTCAAATTTTTAGAAACGATCAATTTCTTCTCGTTGAAACCCCTAACAATAAATCCATTATTCCAATACGATTTCAAAAAATTTGATAAATAAATCATTATTATCAAAGAAGGTGAAGCTGCAATTATACCAAACACCAACTGTTGAGATTTCAACAATTTATCAATACCATTAATGGCAACTGATCCATCAACTTTAGTCTTTTGTAATTGAATTAACAATCCTCTTGTCAATTTACCATTAACTAACGTCTTTAAAGGAGTTTTAATATCATTCTCATAATTTTCCATAAATGGTGTCAAATCTCCATTTGTAATTAATTCATCAAGTTTTAATTTCAATTGTGAAATTTGTTCAGTTGATAAATTCTTGGATTCATTCTCAATAGTGTAATCAATAACCATTCTTTTCAATGAATTTAATTCTGAATTTAATGAATTTTGTGACATTATTGAAATTTCTGAATTAGAATCATGTCTAATAGTATTGAAAATGTCATTCAATGGTTTTAAAATCCAATTCTCATAAAATTTCTTAATTGTTAACCATAATTTATCATTCAAAAATTTTAAAATTAAATCATAATTAGTCACAATCGATTTAATAGTCTTTGGTCCATATAATATTAAAATCAATAAACTTGGCCAATACCTCGTTAAGAAACTTGGTTTGGAAAATTGGGAAATTGAATTGTTATTCATTGGTATTATCTCATTCAAATGATTAGTAAAATTGAACAACGAAACAAATGGTGATGATGATGATGATTTCATTGATAAAATAATGTCTTGATCTGGTTCATTTGTCGTTGTTGTGATTTCATTGATCAAATCATTCAAATATAAACTAATCTTATTGGAATCATTGATTAGTTCATTAAAATTTGGAATGTTTAGAATTAAATAACCCAAATTCTTGGATGAATCTAATTGCTTATTAGCAATCTTTGATTTTTTTTCAACTAACTCTTCATAAATTGAATTGAATGGGATACCAACAACTAATTTAATATAATTTTTGAAATTAATGAAATTAGAGGAAGTTGATTTCAAACCAATTGAATTATTAAACTTGAAAGAATTCAAACTGAATTTATAAAAACCTTTCAAGTTATTCGTCAACACGTTGTTATAAAAAGATTTCAAAACCAATTTGAAATAGAATTTGAAATTGTTGTAAAATTTATTAATGATTGGATATCGTGACACAGCTTGGTAATCATTCGTTGTTTCAATTGATTCTATATTTGATAAATTAGTCGATTTAATTTCAGTAGTAACGTTATTGATCAATTTGAAAATCCTTATTGGGAATGTTTGTAATGAATACAATAAAATCCTCCAGTTGGAATTAATTATCAAATCATAATAATAATAGTGCTCATTCAATGGTAAACTAGAATTCAAATAATTCGTTAACAAGAATTGATAAATCAAAATGACAGAATATAACAAAATTAAATTCTCTAATTGGACAATCAATTTATTTTCGACATTACCATTATCATCACTACTCGTCATGATTGAACCATTAGAGAAATTTTGCAAAATATTGATAATCTGATCTAATTTAACACTCTTGGAACTTTTCTCATCTTTTAGTTTCAATACAATCTTATTAATATCATTAAAACATTTCTGAATAGTCATCAAATTTTCATTATCTTTGTAAATCAATTCGTTGTTCAACGAGTTAATCTCTTGGAATAGTTCATCTGATAATTGATCCAATTGCAATATACTTGGTCTTAGCGTCTCACTGATAAAAGCAGACGCCATTGCAACATGTACAATTGCCTTCAAAAGCTGATTATAAGACTCCTCCAGATCTCAAACAGCAATTTGTAGAAAAGATCAAGACATTCGATGACTAAGCATTACATAAGTGGATGCATTTCGGTTACGTCAGCACACCTCAAGTAGAAAGAATTGATTGCGGATAGCAAAAGGATCAGGTATAAGTTGTTGAATTGCACGATACAAGTAGATATAAGCCATCCATCAGGCTGTTATAATGAAACAGTTCACTTTCCATATCCAAATTTCACTTCTGAACTTTTTTGTCGCAGAAGTTTTCCTAAAAGTTCAAAACAATAACAAAGAAATGCCGAAAAGGGAAAACGCATGTTACCTAATTTGGCTGCTATTCGCCCAAAACGGCAGTAATGGGATACAGGTAGAACATGGAAAAGGTGATGAAAGAAGCATCAAAAGAGCAAATTATACTTAATTATACTTCAATTCTATCAATTTCTGGCTCCTTCTCATAATTTATCCACATCTTGCTCAAATTCTCTTATTTTTCTCATTTTTTTTTGTCCATTAATGTGTGTCTAGAAAAAAAAATTAGTACACTTTAGGGATATTCGCAAGTGTAAAATAAATAATTGTAAATTCCAAATTCCAATTTATTCTTTTTACAATTTATCCTTAATCCAATAAGTTTAAATTAAATTAATTTCAATTGCTATTAAAATCACAATGGGAGCTACAAATATCACTGATATCACCTTGAGACTAGTCAACTTCGTCTTCTTCATCATCATCTTAGGTTTGACAGGTTCTTTAATCCACGGCAGACAAAATTCTAATTCAAGAGTCAACTTTGCTTTATTCACTGCAGTCTTTGGTATTGTTTTCTCTTCAATCTATGGTATTTTAGCACAATTCGTCGAAGTCTTAGCTTGGCCTTTAATCATTGTCTGTTTGGAATTCTTGAACTTTGTCTTCACTTTAGCTGCTGGTGCCGCTTTAGCAACCGGTTTAAGAGTTCATTCTTGTACCAATCAAGAATACTTGGACAGCAATGCAATTACTGAAGGTTCATCAGATAGATGTAGAAAAGGTCAAGCTTCAACTGCTTTCTTGTTCTTTGCATTTGGTATTACAATTGTTACCTTTGCCATGGCCATTTCCAATTTTGTCAGTGGTGGTCCATTCTCTTCAAGAAGAGCTTCAAGATCAAAAGGTGGTATTCCAACCATCTCCAATGCTTAATCTATTTCATAAAATAGATTGACTATTGGTACAAACAATTAATTAGTTGAAAGATCGTTCTTTTTACATTGATACCATTACACCTTTTTTTTGACAATATGATTACCAAAAGATTCTACACATTTTTTTTCTATTATTACTATGATAATCCTTTATTACTTATTATTTTTTGACTCTTCTATGTTACCGTTTATGAGGAAATGGAATGGAATTATATATTATTAATCAATTGTTTTATGAATGGAATGATTATAATCTTTTTTCTATTGGAATTTTTCATTTAAATCAACTTTCTATTTCAATAGTTTATTCTTTTTAATTTATAATTATTATTTTTTTGTTTGTTTAAAGTCCCAATTGTACTTTAGTTTAATATATAGTTCTATATGTTGATACATTGTAGTTAAAAAGCGTTGCTTGACTGTAATTGCTTCTTGATACGGCTATTCCTGAAAGGACCGAGAAGTCGAATGTCAAATGTATCGTGTGTAACTGTACCGAAATGATGGCAGAAACATACACAATACTGCTGCTGATACTATGACTTCATAGATTTCTTTGTTCTCATCGTCACTGTGTGACCCGTAACAGCAAGCATCATTTCATCCAAAGTCACATAAACGAGAAATATTCGTCAAACTTGCCATTTAACAGGCAGGTAGTGGTTCTAGTAAATAACATATTCTGTAAGAGTCATATCCATCATGTCTTCAGCTCCATCTTCGTCACCTCTTAGAACGAGATTCAAAAAACGAAGCAGCTCGAGCTCCAACAGTGAACGCAGAATATCTGATTTGCATTCCGAAGAGGTTTCAACTCTCAGATCAGACGTATTTGGTGACAAAGAAGATGATTCACATCATGAGTACAAGAGTGAAGAAGAACACCAAGAAAAGGAATCCAAGTTAGATAACACTTTACATGGTGGATTGCTCTATAAGAAAGACGAAGGAGAATACAAACATGGTAAACCACAAAATTGTGAATGGAATTATTACAGTAAGAAGGCCATGCCTAAAAGAAGATCAAAGAGTGATTCGTTGAATAGTAACGATAGAAGATTTTTACAATTGAATTATGATATCAATCCAAATCCTGATTTCATACAACACTCGTCAACGTCGACTCATCAAGATGAATGAATTGAAACCATCATCAAGGGGAATTATCGTTTATTTAACCACTTCTCCACATTATGATGTGATATTATCAAAAAAAACATAAGTCCAATACCACCGAATAAAAAGACGGTTTAGCAGATTTATGAAGATTTGGGGTGTTTATAGGTAATAATTTCTATTGACTCTAGTCTCTTTATGTTGGTGGTGTAGAATATTTTAATGTAGATGTACCTATGTACCTATATGTGCCATGTCAATGTCAGAATTTTTCTATTATTGATTGACGCATGAACTGTAATTTCTTCAAAACCTATTAAATTCAGAATCCGAGATTCAATGTACCAAAATCAAATCTACTGATATCATTAATACAATTCTTTTGAATTATAGAGAATTATACGACTTACTAACAAAAACAATTACTCAACAAATACTAATCTAAAAATCATATATAAAAAAAATTTAAATTTTGAAAAACATTCACAAAATACCTAACATACCTTGTTTCTTGTTTTCTTTTAACTATATTACAAACTGATGATTTTAATTGTCTAAATTTATGAACAACAGAATAATTTTCCAAAAAATCCCTTTTTGGATTTATCATCATCATCATTAAATTGTTGATTAATTTGATTATTTCTATTATTATCAAAAGTGTTCTGAGAATGAACTTGTTCTCTGATTGGAGCAGGTTGTTTGTTTTGAAACTGCTGTTGGTTTAATGCATTGCTTGTATTCAAAGAATTTTGATTCAATAAAGCTTGATGCTGTTGTTTGGATGATTCTTGAGTTTGAATAACTTGTTGTTGAGCTTGTTGATAAGCTTGTTGTTGAGCTTGATATTGTTGTGATTGTGATTGTTGGATTTGTTGTTGTAGATGTCTATTTCTTCTTTGTTGATTTGATCTATGATGACGATCCTTTTCATTTGGAGGATTTGGATGTCCATAACCATGTAGATTTGGTTTTTTATTAATTGCCAGATCCCAACCTTTGCCACCGTTCAACTTCATCCAGTCATATTCACCATCACAAGTTTCTCCAATATCATCTAAAGCAGAAATTAATAAATTTCTATATCCTTCATAATTTGGAGTTTCTTCAAAATTCAAGTTTCTAACAGTTTCTAAGTATTGAGCAAATTGATGAGGTAAGGTTGAACATAAATCATTAACGTTTGTTGATCTTTTCTTGTCACCAATTTTTTCGTATTTTTGTTTGTTGGTTGGAGCTTTAAGACCCTGCCATGGTAACTGACCTCTCAGGAAATAAAAGAATACATGACCTAATGCTTCTAAATCATCTCTTCTTGATTGTTCTCTTCCAAGATGGGTATTAATTGACATATATCTTGCAGTACCACTTAATGATTTTTTCTCTCTATATGGGATATGTTGTTTAGTTCTTGGATCTCTATATTGTTTTGCCATACCAAAATCAACCAAGTGAATATCATTTTCATCAATTTGACCAGGTCTTCCAATTAAGAAGTTATCTGGTTTAATATCTCTATAAATTAAATCATGAGCATGTAAAGCCTCAATTAATGAGATCATTTGAACTGCAATCTGAACAGTAGTTTTAACACTGAATTTTCTACCACACCAATCAAACAAATCTTCTAAAGAAGGACCTAACAAATCAATAACTAAAATATTATGAACACCTTCTTGACCAAAATAATAAGCATTTGGTATACCATTAGAACCGGCTAAAATTTTATAAGTTCTATATTCATCTCTTAATTGAGGAGCTTCAGTTTTTCTTGGTTCAAATTTGATAGCAACAGGAACCTGATTGATCATATTAGTACCTTCAAAAATGACACCAAAAGAACCTTCACCAATTTTTTTACCAATCTTGTAATGCAAACCTACAATTGTTGAATTTGAGTTTGAACTTGAAGAGGTTTTTTGTTGTTGTTGTGAGTTTTGGGAATGACCATTCGTGTTTGTGATATTGTTGATGGCAGCTGAAGAAGCAGCAACAGCAGCTGCATTAGCAGAAGATGGCTGGTTACGTGTAGCCATGTTTAATTTTTTCTGATGATTGATTAATTGATTAATATGCTGAGTGTGTTGATACGATGAAATGAAAAAAACCAATGAAGACGAACAAAATAAATAACAGAAAAGGAAACAGAATCAACAAAATCTAACAAGGGACACCAAAAACCGAAACCAAATGCACAGTGTTGTAAACCAGTTGTTATGTGATGAATTGTGGGTTTTTTTTCCACTTGATCCAGGGGAGAGCAAAAACACAATAAGGACAACGACACACGAGCAGAGCAGTCCGGGACGAGGCAAGAAAGGTGTTGATGGATGATTGGGCTTAGCAGAAAGATCCAACTATGACTTATGTGAATTGGTGCGAACGTGGTCGTCACAGATCAGCTTTTCTTTGAGATCAAAACAAGTGAAGCTTCAAAGAAATTTTGTTTTTTTGTGTTTTTTTCCTTGACGAAAACTCGGACGAAAAAAGAAACTTAAGCTGATGTCAGCAGACCTACACACAAAATGACAGAAGAACCACACGTCGACAGGAGCGATTTGTGATGCAAAAGGAGTGATGTGTTTAGTGGGAGTATGTATAGAAGTGAAGATGCATCATTTCCCAGTTTATTGGTCTTCTCTATCGTGTTCGTGGCAGTTTTTAATGTAGTTCATGGTGTAATCATTATTCATTCATTATCGTCTAAATACCTCCTCTGACAATGTATAACGACTCTCCACTGGCAAGAGTATGGCAACGATGACTGGTTTCTAGTTTGATAAAATCATCACCATTCTGTTTGAACAAATTGAGCTTCTGTGATTCGTCATTAGTTCTATTATTTGTGTTCTTCAATGCTAGTGTTGATGCAATAGAGTCCAAAGCTCTTCCAACTGGCCAAGCTCTGGAAACGTACACAGGATTCTTCACGATGGAGTCGTATTTGTCATTCTCGTTGTCTATCACTTGAACCCATAGATAGATTCTCTCGGTTTGTGGTATTTTAGAATCACTTTTAGCAACAGATTTCAATTTAGCCAATTCGATAATCTTCTTGGTTTCATTACATTTGTCCGATTGTTTAGTGAAGTTCTTCCTGTTGTTTGAAAAGAACTTTTTTAGTTTATTCAATGCTGATGGCTTTAATGATTTCTGAATAGTCACTGGATTATCCTCAGTGGTCTTCAATGCAATTTTAATGTTTGATCTGTCAGGAAACAACGACTGTGAAGGAGGAAGATGGTCTGTCCTGATCTGCTCCCTTGCTATCTGGGTGGCAGTCTTCTTCAGAGCAGTACATTGATGTATCTCTGGGAATCTATGTTGTTTGCAAAACGTCTGTTTACACGAGCACTTGAAGGGCAGAAAGTCGATTTGCCCACAAAAGGCGCAGTGTTCTCCGATATCCATGAGTTCTGTGGACATTGTGTTTGTATTGTGATGTAGTCTATGTGTGGATGCTATCCTCTAATGTAATCGCAGGTTTAATTAAATACTTTTATCAAGTGGCAAAACCATGAATTCATGTTAAAAAATCAATTTTCTTACAAGTATGAAGAAGATGAGAGAACCTCAAAAAAAGAACCTCAAAAAGAACAAAATAGAAGAACAAGGAACAAGGCAATAATACGCAATTACACCATTATAATGCAATTATTAATCAAAAAAGCACCAACTGTAACACATCTGAATCTTCCCACGGTTCAACAACTCATGAATTCCTTTTAAACCAACCAAAACTCGTAAATTTCGTCGGTCTTTTCAGTACAGATTTGTGCATGAATATGTATTATTAATCATGATTTTATATGGGAAAATATGTCTTTTGGAGGTGAAATCTTTGAAGTTAATCAGAAGTGAGAAGGTACGACACTGCACGGTGTTTACATGTTTGGATATCTTATATCCTTTATTTCCACATTTTGCCTTGGATCTTTAGCATTTGTAATTTTAACACTCAAACTCCGGAACTTTCTTTAATTGTAGTATGTCTCCAGATCATTACCGAGATCCAAATTGTTAACCGATTACAAAATCCAATAAAGCCTACATAACTGGCGTTGCGTTGGCATTTGTAATTGTAACATTTCATAGAAAAGTATTTAAACCAGCACGTAACCCCAAATTATGAACTTTGATTTCCTGAATTCATCATCAAACTACGTATACTTAGACTACTTTTCAAACACTAATTATATACAATGTCTGCTACAACTGTCTTATTAACTGGTGCTTCTGGTTTCATCGCTTTACATATCACTGATTTACTTTTGAAAGAAGGTTTCAAAGTCATTGGTACTGTCAGATCTCAATCCAAAGCAGATAAATTAGTCAAGCAATTCAAAGAATTACACCCAGATGGAGAATTATCTTATGCTATTGTTGAAGACGTTGGTGTTGCTAGTGCTTTCGATGAAGTTTTGGCCAACAACAAGTCAATCACTAAAGTCTTACACACTGCTTCTCCATTCTCATTCGGTTTAGAGAAACCATTGAAAGAAGCTTACTTAGATCCTGCTGTTAATGGTACTAGAAACATCTTGGAAGCTACTAAAAAATTCGCTCCACAAGTTGACACTGTTGTTGTTACTTCTTCATTTGCTTCAATTATGGATCTCACTCAAGCACATAAGAGAGATTTCATTCACACTGAAGAAACTTGGAATCCAATTCAATGGTCAGATGTTACTAATGAATTCGAAGCTTACGTTGCCTCTAAGAAATTAGCTGAAGTCGAAGTTTGGAAATTCATTGAAGAAGAAAAACCAAATTTCAAAGTCGCTACCGTTACTCCTCCATACGTTTTTGGTACTCAATTGTTTGATGATGTTTTGTCAAATCCAAATTTGAACACTTCAGCTGATTTTGTTAACAAAGCTTTATCAACTCCTTTAGAAGCTAAAGATTTCATTTCAGAACCATCTGGTTTAGCTGTGAACGTTAAAGATGTCGCTCTTTTACATGTCAAAGCTTTACAAGATTCAGCTTTATCAGGTAAAAGATTGTTCCCTGTTGCTGGTGCATTCTCTTTTCAAACCATTTTAAACATCATTCACAAAAACTTCCCTGAATTAAATGGTAAAGTTGGAAATGGTGACAATGATGAAGCTGCTGCTAAGAAATTCAACGAAGATAATGCTCCATTAGTTAACACTTCTGAAACTTTGAAATTAATTGGTAGAGATAATTGGATTAGTCTTGAAGAAACTGTGGTTGCTGCTGTTAAACAAATTTTAGATTACAGAAAGAAAAATGGTATTTCATTCTAAGAGTTTTTAGACTAATATAAATTTATGATAGAACAAATTAATGTTGTAGTTTGGACTGATCTATGGTCTACATCAAAAATATTGTTGTGTAAATAGTCGTAAATTCATTAAAAGTTATCTATTTCTTGCTAGATATTCACCAAGTTTAACTTTTTTGCTTGGTTCAAGTTGGGCTGTGTGATTGTCATTATTACCATTACTGTTCTGATTCTGAGGTTTAGTATTAGTATTAGTTGGTGTTGAATTAGATGATGTTTGTAATTTCTTCCGTTTTGTTGGAGGTTTCCTCTGAACAAAAATAGATACTTGTTTAGGAGGTCTTTTGACAGGAGAAACAGGTTTTAGAGGTGAGACTGGCCTTATTGGATTATTATTTGATGATGAAGTTGATATCACAGGTGGGTTAGTTAATGCAAATGATGGCGATGGTGATGATTGCTTGTGTATTATCCTTTCATTATTCATTGGGTTCTTGAAAAAATCTAAATGCCTTTTAGCTTCATGATGAGATTTTTGAAAAAGTTTGGATCTGTTTTGTAAAGACGAAGAATTTGATGAATTATTAAACCTTCTGTGGTATGTATTTTCAACTGGTATGACTTCATTTAAATGGATTACTTTATTCTTCTCTTTTGATTTTTCAATATCTTGCATTCTTTGTCTTAAGTTCTCTATTGCTAACTCCTTCTTGTCCTGATAATCTTTAGTTAGTTTCAAATAAACTAACTTGGAAGGTAATCTATACTTAATTCTATTACCATTCGCAACTTGATTCTTGAGGTTGATATAATGACCAATATCAATCTTTTTGAAATCAAACTTAAACTCAGATAATTGATACTCGTAAAACTTCCATATTTTGGATTTGTTCGTTGTAAAATGTTCATTCAACTCTTGTGGGAACTCTTTAATGATTAATTTCTCCCAAATTTCGTCATCTTCAAATAACAGCATTGGGTTTTTAGATTCCAAATTAGTCAATTGTTGAGATGATAACTTTAAGAGGACCTTCTTAATCAAAGGGTACCTAACATCACCCAAATCGCTGAGCAGAAGGTGATTCTGCAAAAGAATATTCACACAAAGCGTTGACAACGGCAGCACACCAGTCATCCTGTCACTTAACTGACTCTAAAGACCTAAGACAATCAAAAGTGCTGATATCAGTATTCATTTGTGTGAGGTTCTTTACACTTTTTACAAAAACCAAAAAGTCATCACGTGTAAATCACATGACTAAGCGGTTAAATTTTTAAATTTTAAATTTTTATCTCCGAGATGTCTCGGCTTTCATCGGGGTTAGTCGGCTTCGGAAACCGGAACGAGGGACCAGAACCTGGAAAATAATTTGTTCTTGTGTTTCTTTGTTGTTTCACTCTGTTTTGTTCCTACCTAGCACTTTGTGAACCACTGATTTGCCTCGATCTTGCAAGCATAGGGCAATATTCATATTCCATCTGATATTCAGCACCTTATCACGCGCTCCTGCAACACTTATAGACCTACAACAAGGAGACATTTAGACTATCATAATGGGGTTTTTCGGAAAGAAGAAAGAAGTTGAAGCTCCAGCTGTTGATAAATCAAAGCTTATCAAGACTGAGATCCCTTTCGATCACGTCCCAGAAAGTTCTACCATTCCGGAAAAAAAACCATTAACTGATGAAGAGTTGAAGAAATACGATCAAGTTCTAAAATATTTCCAAAACTCAGATTTGAAACTACCTATTGATGAAAAAAATACAGATCCAACTAAATTGGAAACTTTATCAGTTTATGAAAAATCATGGCTGACCAAAGAATGCTTCTTAAGATATTTAAGAGCAACTAAATGGGATGTTAAAGAGTGTATTCAAAGAATTGAATTGACATTATCCTGGAGAAGAGAATTTGGTATTGGTAATCCAGAATTCTCAAAAGATGTCGTTAATCCTGATTTAGTTGCCGTTGAGAGTGAAACTGGTAAACAAGTCATCATGGGTTATGAAAATGGATCAAGACCTATTTTGTACTTGAAACCAGGTAGACAAAACACCAAAACTTCATCCAGACAAGTTCAACATTTAGTTTTCATGTTGGAAAGAGTCATCGATTATATGCCACCTGGTCAAGATTCTTTAGCATTGTTGATCGATTTCAAACATTATGATGATGTTCCAAATGTTGGAAGTAAAATCCCCCCACTTAATGTCAGTAGACAAGTTTTACACATTTTACAAACACATTATCCTGAAAGATTGGGTAAAGCATTACTAACAAATATTCCGTGGTTAGGTTGGACTTTTTTGAAATTGATTCATCCATTCATTGATCCACTAACAAGAGAAAAATTGGTCTTTGATGAACCATTCCCTGATTATTGTCCTGTTGAACAGTTGGATAAAGAATATGGTGGTTATGTTGATTTCGAATATAATCATAAAGTTTATTGGCCAGCAATGAATGAAATTGCAGAAAAGAAAAAAGTTCATTATTTTAAAAGATTTGAAAATTTTGGTTCAGTTGTTGGTTTAAGTGAATTTGATTTAAGAGGTGACCATGAAGAAATGAAATTCCCTGTTGAACAATCAGGTAAAGTTGAAGACTCAAACACTGCTCTTGAAACCGTTAGTGGAGCTTCTTCACAAAATAATGAAAAGGAAAAAATTGATACAATTACAGAACAAGTTACTGATCTTAAAGTTGCTAATTAATTTCTTCTCTTTTGATCTTTTTGGATCAACAGATTAGGCATATATAGATTAAACCTTTCCATTGGTATCGTTCCATTTTCAATTATTTGAGTAATATATGAAACGAGTTTGGAAATAATACAATTGTAGAAGATTTTATGAAACTTGTTCCCAACATTTAGTCTATTTGCCAAATGAGTTAAAACAGCAGTGATTTCTTAACAATAGTGTGTTGAAGATTAGGATGAATTAAAATATAAAACATCCTCCAGTCAAAAGTAACTTACTTTGAGTATCATACCTCCAGTAAAGTATATAGTGAGAATGTAAATCAAGAGTTAATGCTTTAAAGTCTATGAGCAAGGGGCTCTGAGAACTGTGTTTACTTAGGCCATTTTTAACGTAGGTGTACTTAATTATTGATCTAACGAGTGACTACCGTCCACTTAAATTTTGACAAAACTCTGAGCAATTATCTGGTGGTTTACTTCTTCCTATCTCCAATAAGTTGAGGTTCAGGCTAAAGTCCTTAGATGCTTTTGAGTTGAAGGTTTCCCCAACAACTCGCACCTGTTGTTTGCAACTTGTAATGTTTCCCCAAGTTTTCAGTATTCCTTCGATCTTTTATTGAGCTTTTCTTCGTCTCTGCATTGTCCTTAGTCTGGTTAAACTGCTGGAGTATATTTCATAATCTAAAAATTTATTTTATCCTTCCATATTTGATTCATTGTGTACCTTTTTTTTCATAGATAATACTTATTGGTTTTTTTGGATACTTAAGTAACTTTGTTGTAACCTCTGAATATTTTCAAAATTATAGGCTGACATTTTCAACAGTTTAATTCCATACTTTCTAGAACTTCTTGATGCCATCAACAACTGATTAGTTTTTTATAACACTTTACATTCGAGATATTTGACCGAGTTCAGAATTCTTTTGAGATGATGCGGTGGCTCAATGGTAGAGCTTTCGACTCCAGTTGGAATTCAGTGCAATCGAAGGGTTGCAGGTTCAATTCCTGTCCGTGTCATTCTTTCTTTTTTTTTTTGCCATTTTGAATCAAACACTCTCCCAAAACATAAAAACCTCGCTACACGCTACACATTCTCAATTACAAGCTGCTCTCACTATATTCATTGATTAACGATTAAAAAGGTTTTGCACATTTTCTTAATTCAATTTCACCAGTTTTTGGACAAATCATAGTCTGCCAATCAATAGCGTACATCAAAGAACCTGAACCATTATTTGACTTTGCGAAAACGACACCTAAATCGTTTCTCGCAGTAGTTAGATAATAGTTACTACCATCACCTAACGATAAAACTTGAGCTCTTACTATATCGCCAGGTTTGAACATTTCAATAATTTTAACTTTATCACGTTCAGTTGATCTAACATCTTGAATTCTAATAATACCTTTGAAGTTTTCTCCTAAATCTGAAGAATTTAAATGGATTTGGAAAAAATTGGAATGTGAACCGAATGAATTTGCGTTGTTCGTTATTGAGCCATTTGATCCTATTCCTGAATCTTTCAAAATATTTCCATTACCCTCAATTACTAAAATCTCAATAGATGCTTGTTTTAAATTCAATTTTGTAACTCTTGTAAGCACGATGTCACCTTCTTTTGGTAAGTTGTTTGTTATTTCTGTAATTGGTTTTATCTGTTTGCCTTGCTCTTTTTCTAATTCTTCAAAATCGGTATAATCATTAAAATTTGAATTTACCACTGAAATTTTGAATTTTTTAACGTTAACATTTGATTTAACGGCTGTTTCTTCTTCTTCTGATTGTTGTGGTTCATCTTCTTGAGATTCATCTTCATTAACTTCTTCAACTTCAACATTACCGACTAGAGTTGAACTTAGAACTCTTTCTTTATTACCATCAACTTCAAGTTCCTGTACCGTGGTACCTTTGCCTGCCTCGAATTTCACTATCGTTGTATCATCTAGTGGCTTATATAAAGGTGCAAGAAGCTGTCCTGGAACGACAAACTTGGGTATTTCAGTGGTGGTCATTCTTGGTTTCTTTGGTTGATATAAAACAGAGATGAGCTTTTGAAAATTTATTCATTTTTTACAGAAGAAAAAAAAATACTTTCAGCTTTATGTCAGTTTGAATTGCTCAATACTGTTGAATTTATCCTTATTAATGGTCGAATATCCAGCTTATGTTAACGGTGAACCACCAGTCATCACTTTAAGTGAATATGACGACGCAGAATGGGTCAAAGACACCGCTGTCGACTTCAATAAAGAGAGAAATGAATACCTGGTAGTTATAATGAATGACCCATCAAAGATCATTGCAAAATTTGATAAAGCTTCAGGTATGATTTTAGATGATATTTTCAATTCTGCAAAGAAACAATATGTTAATGAAAATCCAATATAAGGATAATAATCTCATTTAAATTAAAGGGCTTGCATTTTTAGGGTTTCAATTTCAGTTCAATGGGGGAGGAAGAGTATTAGGCCAAACTAGGTTCTACAATTTTACTTATTTTACAATACTAAATCGTTTTCAATACATTTTTTTGTCTAGACAAAACACAATAATAATACACATAATACGCATATATTTCATAAACTCATAAAAAAATCAATCGGTAGGATGTTGTAAATACTCAATACTTGTCAAAAAACTAACTAATAATCAAACTAACGAATAAATAAGGGGGGAAATTATAATTTTTCATTCTTTATCAATGAACCTTCATCATATAAATTTTTCAAGATATCTTCAAACTTCTTTCTAGCAATATTTCTCTTCAATTTCAAAGTTGGTGTTAAGACCTCATCTTCAATTTTCAATGGTTCAATATCGAAATGTAAGTTATGAATCTTCTCGAAACCTTGCAAATCACCTTTCTTAATATGATTGTTAATCTCTTTAACAATCAAAGTCTTGAATTTCTTTGTCTTTAACAAATCCATCAATTCACCTTCATTCGAAATGTGTAAATCGTGATTCTTTTTCAATAATCCAATTAAGAAATCACTAGCAACACCAGCAACACCAACTAAGTAATTCTGTAAACTATCACCATGGACGAAAATTTGAGTTAAGATTGGACTATTAGCCAAGTAAATATTTTCAATCTTTTCAGGTGTGATATATTCACCTTGACTTAATTTGAAGAAGTTCTTAACACGATCAATAATATATAATCTACCTTTTTCATCAACAGCAGCAACATCACCAGTTGAAAACCAACCATCAGCATCAACACATGAATCAGTAGCCTCTTTATTCTTGTAATATTTACTGAAAACTTGAGGGCCTCTTAATTGCAATTCGCCTCTAATATAAGGTTGATCAGTGACACTGTATCCTAATTCTTTACAATCTTTCAATCTCATTTCAACAGTGATTGTTGGAGGACCTGAATTGTTCTTAGAATGATCTTCAAATGGATCAGCAAAGCAACAACCGGCAAAAGATTCAGTTAAACCATAACCATTTGACAACCCTGAACCAGTCACGGTCTTCAAAAATTCGATTGTATCTAAACCTAATGGAGCAGAACCAGTAAACATGAATTTGACTCTATTAAAACCAACCAAGCCTTTCAATACTGTTTGAATTTTAACTTTCTCAATTTGGGGTAAAGCTTTAAATTTATTCAAATCAAGTAACTCTTCACCAAATTGAGTCTTAATAACTTCTTTAAATAAGCTTTCTAATTTATTCCAAACTCTTGGGACTGAAGCCAAGTAATGAGGTTTCAAAGCTTTAACATCATCAAATAAAAATCTTGGATCTTCAGGTCTTGATAACATACCAACAGCATAACCAATAGTCATTTCCAAATTGGTCAATTGACGTTGATAAATGTGAGCTAATGGTAAATGACACAAAGCTGAAATTTGTTCATTAGTTTCTGTTTTGTTATTGTTATAATCATTGAATTTATCAGGGATAGTTTTATTAACTGGACCAACTAACCCTAAAATACCAGAAGAAACACCAGCAGTTGCAATTCTTTGAGTTAAGACAACACCTTTTGGATTACCAGTTGTACCTGATGTGAATGAAATAGTGTAAACAGTATCAGGGTTTGGAGGGTTATAATCAGTTGGCAATGGATTTCTTTCACCAGTTTTCTCAACAGCTTTAAAGTCTATTAAAGTGACACCAAGTTTATCACATCTGGTGAAATAATCGTGATCATCGTGGTTAAATTCATCAAATGAAGCCATGATTAATAAATCAGGCAAAGCACCAGATTCTTTCAATTCTAAAATCTTTGGAATTTGATCTTTGTTCAAGAAGATTATAGGAGATTCAGTAATTTCTAAAATGTGTTTTGAAGAACCTTTACCTAAAGTTGGATATAAAGCAGTATTCGTTAAAGAATAATCTCTTGTTGCCAAATCAACTAGAATCCATTCCATTCTGTTTGGTGCTAGAATTGAAACAACGAATTCATGTTTACCACTAGTTGACATCATTTGAGAAGAGTAATTCTTATGATTTGTAACTAAGTATATGATACCTGAAGCAAGATTATTTTTTCTTAAATCAACCTCTTTGTAAGTTTGGAAAGTGTAGAAGTTGTCATATTGGTTCTTTCTAGTGTTGTGGAATCTTCTGACACCTAAGCAATTGTCGTTTGGGAATCTCTTGACGGCCAATTGGAACAATTTGGACAATGTGTTCAATTCCGGATGGATTACCTCAACTGGTGATTTGTTGTTCAAACAACTGGAACGATAGATAGGCGAATAGCCAGGAATAGCAGTGTTTGGGACCGGTTGAGATGAATATCTCTGGTCCATTGGGAAGATGTCGTTCAAATCGTTCAGTGTTTCTTCAATTGACAAAGACATGGCAGCAGTTGATGAGATAATTGACTGGTTACAATAAGCTCTCAGATCCATTGTCTAGCCTCTAGTGCACTTTATATACTGGTGATCCCCACACTCTGGCCAAAATCTGGGGTGGAGGGGATCGCTTACAAACTTGCCGAGGCACCTGGAGGGAGGAGTCCAGACGGAGCGCTAGAAGGAGAGCTGGGCGGAGAGCTGGACGGGATCTTCCCTCCCATTGTTGTTACTATCGATCATCAAGTAACTTGTTTCGAATTTCTGCGTTTCTTTCATCAACACTTTTTGGCCCTTCTTTGAGCCGAGCTTGTTTTAGCGTGCCTGACACGTGACGGTTGCATGCACTGTCTGTTTACTGTTTACGCGTTTCTAGACCTAATACCATACATGCACTATTTCACTATTATATTCTTCTACACCTTATTCATCACTCCATGGACAGAATACGGCAGCGCTTGCCCACTGAAGTTGACACGGCTCAGTTGATTGAGCAACTCGCCACTGCGCGGTTAGATAATGAAGCAGCACGTCCTGTCACAGATGAGCAGTCCACTACGACCTTGTTGAACACTGATCTGAAGGATCACAACGTCTCGCAGTCAACTATGCTTATACGAGGTGCCGTTCCTGTTACTCCTGAAAGAAGACCTGTCTCTGGAAGCTCTTTGGACTTGCTAAGTTTCGATCATGACGAAACAGACGACGATGAGCAAGAAGGTGATTATGATGATCTCCAGAAACATAAAGATTACGAGATCGATTTAGACCATTTCCACTTCCTATTGACAAAACTGCCCAATTCCCTCTCGATATACCATTTTATCAGCATTGTGTCGAATTACGTTAAGTCTTTACAACAACATCACATTAACATCTCATCTGATAGATTCATCATCACTATCTTCAATCAGTTGCGTCATCCAGATTTCGAACTACAGAAAAATGGTAAAATGATCAAGATCATTGATATATTTTTAAACCATCCAGCTAATGAAGCAATGAAATTAGCCAATTTCTTATACTTCAACCAAGTTCACAATAAAAAAAAACTTTACTTAAAACTATGGTTAATCAAATTTAGAAAATTCGAAGAGATTGAAAAGTCAAGTAAAGTCTGGCAAAGGTATTTAGTTAAGAAACATTTCAATATGATGTTGTTAAAATTTGAAGTTTATTCAAATGATTTGGAATCAAATGCGTTGATCTTCAATAACATCAAAAAAAAATTGAAATATTACGAACTTTGGAAGTTTAAATTTGATAAAATTCAAAATTTGAATGAAATTGTGACCTTACATAAACAAGCTAAAGTTTTTAGTAAATGGACCAACAAGATCAAAGAAGATTATTCTAAAGCTGAAGATTTCAAAGAGAAGGTTTTATCACAAAGATGTTTGAAAATTTGGAAATTGAAAAATCTAGCCACCAAAAATGAATCATTTATCAAGTCAAATTTATCATTTGCTTTATCTAAATGGAAATCAAAACATCAACAATTAATATTACAGGAAAAGGAATCAAAAGTTTTGGAATTGGTGCTTACTGGTGGTCATATTTTTACTAAATGGAATCAAATTACTAAAGAAAATATATCAAAAGATCAAGAATTAAATTCTAAATATGAAAGCTTCTTGTTGCAAAAATATACGAATGTGTTAAAGCATTCCTTATTATTGAAATCAATTGAGAATAAGGTGATACCACTTCAAAAAAAGTCGCTATTAAAAGTTTTCTTTAAATTTTGGTTGCAAAGAAACAATGAATCAATTAAATGCAAAACGTTTCAGATAAATAAGTTGGTCACCAAAAAGGCATTGTTTTTGAAAAATTGGAAAACTCAAATTGAATTAAAGAAGAAAATATCTGAATTTGAATCAGCCAATAAACTAAAGAAGTTCTTGAGGATTTGGAAATTGAAAACTGTGAGTAAAGTTTATCAACAAAATAATAGATTTAATGATTTGAAACTGTCAAGAAATTTTAAAAATTGGTTGAAATTTACTAAATTACAAAAATCGCTGAATGATTATAATCAAACTATCACACAATGTCAATTTGAAAATTGGAGGTCAAAGAAAGATTATTACTCAAAATTATGGGAATTGAGTCAAGAGGCAAATGTCTCATTTGTTTTGTTAAGATTTCTGAAATATTGGCATAATCGTTATAAAATTAATGAAAGTGAGTTACAGAATAGGTTAACTTATTTTAGAAAGAAGAAAATTTTCAATAGAATCAAATTGAAGTTCAAAAGATTATCAGAAATGAATGAAAAAGCAACTAGATATTTTGAGACAAATTCCTCAGATTCAATCAGATCAAAAATCCTGAATAAATGGTATTCGAATTATCAAAAGTCAGTTGAAATTAAATTATCAAATAGACTTGAAATTTATAAAGTTGAAAAGACTTTAAATATTAGAAGAAATTATTTTGATAAATGGAAGTCTAAGAATGATTTGTATCCAAATAAGTTGAAAGAATTTGATCAAGATAAGCTACAGAAACTAGTTTTACCAAATTTTATGCAAATTTGGATCTCAAAATTCCAATATTTGAGAGACATGGAAATTGAAGCAAATGAGATAAATAAGTTGAATCTATTATCATCAGGCTTTAATAAACTTCAATTAAAATTAGTTCAGATAAATGAGTTGAATAATACATTAGACAGCCATGATCAAGATACTGATTTGAAATTGATAATTAAATTTTTGAACATTTGGAGTTTGAAATTATTGAAAGCTAAAAGAGATAACGAAAATATTAATAGTTTTAAAAATAGATGGGATAGAGCACATTTAAGAGCCATTTTACTGTTATGGAAGGGAAAATTAAACGAAGTTAGAAAACAAGACGAATTTAACACTTTTGATGAAATTGAATATTCTCCTACAATTTTTAGAACGAGTAATTTGAATCAATTAAATACTCCAGTTAAATCCATTAACACTTTTACTGGTAACGCTGGTGGGGATACTGCTGAACGTGAAGATAATGTTAGTATTCCTGGAAGTGAAAGAATCAAAAGACAAAGACGTGAAGCACTTAAATCACGATATAACAGGGTTAGATATGCAGTTCCAAGTCCACTAAAGGATCGACAATCCTTAATTGAAACTCAAACTCCGGTATTATCAAGTTCTACAGTACCAAATTTGACATCAACATCAACAAGCTCTAGAAGGTTGAAATTTGTTAATAATAAACCCCAAAGGTTCAATGTTAGTCCCACTAGCGCCAATTTCGAGAATGATTCAGATTTAGATTACAGTGATGAACCACTTTCAAGTCCAATAATTTCACATAGAAATCTATTCAATTATGGCAACACCAGAAAGTACACTGACAACAAAAGTTCATGGTAAATACACACGTTTGAAGGAATCTAGCCAAGATTTGATATCGACTCAACGTAGCGTATACGAGATACTTGCGAGTTTATAAACCATTAATTTCACACTCTAAACGCACTGGCTTAATTTGCTCTCGGAAATAGGAAATAACAAGGTTCTCGGTGCTCCGAGCGTGGTAAATCCGCAAAATTCTCTGCCTAATTTCGGATTTACCTCAACCGCTTAGGAGATTGCGATTAAAACCGAGTTGAGACGCAAAGCTTAATTCCATTTGTCATGAAAATATGAATAAGAAAAGTGTCTTTGTGGTTCTTACTGACGATTAATAATTTGTTGTTTGCGATTTCAATATTTAAGAAGTGGAATATCCTGATAATATAGATCCTTAGTTCATTGGAATCTTTTGATTTAACAATTCATACAATTCTTACAATTCACATAATTGATTACCTTTTGATTCCAACCGAGGTCCCTCTTGAAAGGTTATACGGCTATTACTCTAATACGGCAGTACTTTACATACAATCATTAAAGAATCCAAAACTTCCAACGGTTACAAATTCAGTTTTCGGTATTTATCATCCAGTATAAATACAAATCCAAGTTCCTATTTCAGCATTATCTTATAAACTTTCCATACTGATTAAGATGACTTTGCTGATTATGTCCAGTTTGAATATGGCAAGAACTGATTCATCTTCAAGTTCGAATTCCATAAGTTCAAGAACTAAGCACCTTTGTTCGTTATATTCAAAAGCTATCAAGACAGTCATTACATTGCCTCACACTGGGAACTCTATCAAACAAGTCAAAGAATTGATGACTTTCCAAAACTCTTCGGCAAGTTCAACTGTGTCTGAACGTAAGGAGAACCCTAAACCAAAGATCCAAGATTTAGATGAAAGCAAGTTTCTACAAAACAAAACTAAAGATATCAAAGTTATAACGAGAAACGATCTACTTTACAACACTTATGATCTTGATTATAAAAGTTCACAAGCAAAACCAATTACAAGATCGAAATCATCAAACTCTTACAAATCCCACAATTCACACAAACATCATCATTCAAAAAGAAATCCAACTTCTGCATCATTACCAGCTCATAGATTCTCTCCATCTTCTAAACAAGTTCCATTAAAGAGAAACGCATTGAGTTATAGTGAACCAAGAACTCCAAGAAGTTTAACACCTACTTTTGACATTCAACACGTTGATCCAATTGATACCGTTAATGACGGTTCAATCAAGCCTTTTGTCCCAGAAGACTATCAAATTAAGAACGAATTGGTGTTTTTGAATAATACATTCACTGAAAATGGTGCTTTGTTAAGTATCCCAATTCACAAAACCATAACAAGAGATTCTGATATCTCTGACTACAAATCCAGTTTTGAATTTAAAGTTTGAATAAGACTGGTGCTTATTTCAATTCTTCATTCATGTGTATATATTTGACGAATTTCATGACTAAATTAATGAATACTAAAGTGTAGAAATGAATCTTTATAACTTAATGATCTTCTACCTGGTAGAAGAGGTGTGTAGATCCGAGATCCGGTTTACCCTCGGAAGTGTCTCAACCTGACAGAAATAGTTATATTGAAACCATTCAATAGTTTTATTAAAACTGACGAAAGCTGTGACTTATACCATTATTCTGATAGAAATAGTGTTGTTTAGAGTACTATACTATTACGTTACTATGATTCTGATGCTTAACTTCTTTCAACGATCGGTTTTTGGTGTTTTTATACTGCTAATACTTGAGAATGTGTCAATCTGTTCAAGTAATGCAATTACAAATGATGATGATTATGAATGGAATCTGAACATCGATTACCTTGAAGATTATAATTTAGATACCAAAGAGACACTAGACTACATCAATGAAAATATCAATGTTAAAAAACTACCCCCAATCAAATCGATACCGTTATCAGATGAAGAGAAGATACTCAAACCTGGTGAAATACCCAACTATGTCTTTGAATATAATCCAATAGTTTATTTATACACAGAAGAAGAATACCTTCCTTATGATGTTGAAGATTTTGTCAAGCATTTTAGATTACAGGATAGAAACAAATCAATTGTCTATAATGATTCATTAACGTTACAAGAGTTATCCAAAATTTCACATAAGATGAACACTTCAGATTTGTTCTTAACCTCGAATTTTGAATTTGATGATAATCCAAAATGGTTAACTGGTAAGGATAATAAACCAAACTTGAACAGTGGTAGAATTAAAAATGCTCCGTCTATTTTAATCCTTGTTGAAAAAGGTAATGGCTGGGTTGATGCTTATTGGTTTTATTTTTATTCGTTCAATCAAGGTCCTTTTGTAATGGGTCATGGCCCTTATGGGAATCATATTGGTGATTGGGAGCATTCATTGACGAGGTTTTACAACGGTATTCCAATATTTGTATGGATGTCAGCTCATGGAGGTGGTGGTGCGTATCATTACAATGCGTTAGAAAAATCAGACATTGATAACAAGAAACCAATTATTTTTAGTGCAAAAGGTACACATGCAAACTACGCGTCAACGGGACAACATCCTCATGATTTACCGTTTGGAATATTGTCAGATTTTGCAGATCGTGGTTCATTATGGGATCCTTCGAAGAATTATCTAGGTTATACATGGGATGGAGTTGATATCCATCCAATAAGTCAAGAGAGTAAACAGAATAATTCCAGAGAGATAGAATTGATGGATTGGTTGTTATTTGAAGGGCATTGGGGTGATGATAAACTACCACCTAACGATCCTAGACAGGTTTGGTCACCGTGGGAATGGAAATATATTGAAGGACCAACAGGACCCTTGACGAAGCATTTAAGCAGAAGGAAATTATGTCAAAGACAAAAATGGTGGAACTTCTGGAATGGTTGTCCTCCAAAGAACTACAAGAACCTAGGAGAAGGGTATGAGAGAGAAGGAGGAGTCATGTGTGCCAATCTGTTCGGATGGATCAGGCCTGAGTGGTTGAGGGTAGTCGTTGATTATATTACAAGAGGTGGAGGATTGTGCTTCATGATGAATTTACTGTATGGCTGAAGTAAATGAGGTACACCAAACTCTCCAAACCAAAGAGTTCGAATTTCAAAGGGAGAAAGAGTGAATTTGAAACACTAACGACCGCAATCCAAAAGTACGCAAATCACTACCACCATCACAAGCCAAGCAGCACCTGCCCACTGTTTTAACCCTCCTTCTAGAAGTAGAAACATTCCAAAGGCCTCCAAAGGAATTCACTAAAACCGAAATGTGGCGCCAACCGTGACTGGAAAAAGAAAAAAAATTGGGTAATTTTAGAATTACCTCTTTCTAATCTTTAACAATTTTAGCACAGATCTCAATTTCAGGCTGTCAAAGCTTTAGTTATTCTATCAATAATTTGTGGATCTGTTCAAAGCATCATAATTGTACTCTCATTTCACACCATTGCTTCACAGAATTCATAAAAAGAGTCAATTATGCGGAACAATTTGTCCCCAGTCATTACTAATAAAAGCAACGGTAATGAGGAAGATGAACACCTTAATAGCTCCATCGAAACTTTCAATTCCATTTTAGAGAATCAAACTAATGCAATCAAATATCTGGTATATCAATATAAACATTCTGAGTTCAGTCAAGCTCAGTTGAGGAAGTCCTTAAGTATATTGAACTCTTCATTATTAAAAGGTGGGAAAATTGTTATATCAGGTATAGGAAAATCTCATAAAATTGCTTCAAAAATCGTTGCCACTTTAAACTCCTTAAGTTTACATTCTGCTTTATTACATCCATCAGAAGCATTACATGGTGATTTGGGTATCCTAAGAAAAGAGAACAATGATTGCTTAATCTTAATCTCTTCATCAGGAAGAACACCTGAAGTATTACAATTGTTACCTCATATTTCAACAGATATCCCAATTGTTTTATTGACGAACAAGAAAACTTCTATATTATCACAACATGTCCAAATAAATTCTTTGCTTTATGCTGAACTACCTCCTCAATTCTCAGAGGAATCAATTTATGGGTTAACAGCTCCAACGATTTCCACTACTTTATGTTTGACTTTAGCAGATGCAGTTTCAATAGCATTAGTTGAATTATACATTTCAAATATTAATGATAGAAAAAGATTATTTGGTGAACGTCACCCTGGAGGTGCAATTGGTGAAGCATTTCTATCTCATCAAAACAGCTTGTCAAGCTTTTTAGAAACACCAACAAATCTAATAAGTAAGACAAATTCATTCAATTCAACAAATATAGCAAACCTTTTTTCACCTGCTTTAAATCCAGAGAATTCAGTTGAAGAAAATTTAATCAACCAATTAGAACAAGTTTTAAAACCAGTGGTGTTTGATTTAGAATTCAATGATGATGAAGTTGATATTGAAACGATATCAAATTTTGACCAAGGTTTAGTTGATAAAGTTAAAGAATCAAAAAATGTGGCATACATTTCTCAATTTTTCAAAAATGAAGCTGAAATAGTCAGTGCAATTGCATTGTTCGATTATGTCGTTATAAATCAAATAATGGTGATTTCTACAGATGTTATTAAAACAATTTACAGACTAGTTAATGATCATCAATATGAAACTAATTCAGAAAGGATTAATGAATTGACATGGAGAATCAAAGAAAGACTTTACAGGTTTGAATAAAAGAAAAAAAATAAACAGTAACAAAATTTATAAATAAAGAGTTTACGTTTTATATTTAGTTTGGTATAGATTTTGTAAGTGTATTGTTTTTCGTGTTGTGTTTTTCTCATGTACTTCATCAAAAATTGAAATTGAAAGTAAAAACAATTGACGTCATTCCTTAGGTCTTGAAAGTTGATAGGCTGAGTTCAAATTTCTTCAAAGTTCAAAAAAATTAAATCAACACAAGTGGACTGTGGTTGTTTGAATTAAAGGCACAAGAATCCTCGATGTGTCAGAGCGGCTCACTTCAGTACCCTTTTTGTTTTTGTAAATTATTTATTTCAAGTTATGCAAAAAAAGGTTTAAATAAATAAAAAAAAACTTCTGGACGAGACCGGAGTCGAACCGATGACCTTTTGCTTGCAAGGCAAACGCGCTACCAACTGCGCTACACGCCCGGGAATAAAAAAGTATGGACCTTGTTTATATAATTCCGTTAAAAAGGCCAAATTTTAATGCGCGAAAACTATTTCATTGGGAAGTGTTATTGAAGTACATATTTGGAGCCTACAAACTATCATGAAATACGTAACATATATTAATAATTAATTACTTGTTAGAGTAAAGTTAATGGTAATCCATAAACAACAGGAGCTGCACCATTCAAGTATTTCAAATTACAAGCATCTCTTGATTCTCTAACAGCATCACAGATATCCATCATCTGAGATTGTTCTTTTTCTTCGTCGTTTTCTTCAAATAATCCCCATTTCCCAAACAATGAAAAACTAAATTTATCTATATCTTTATCTGTAACATCCCATAAGTTACCAACAATCATTGGACATCCTCCGATTAGGTAAGAATATACCGTTCCTGATGGTTCTAATAAATTATTATTCTTCAACGAAGCTGATGAGCATCCTAATAATAAACTCGGTGCTATTGAGCTTCTTTTCTTCAAAGTTGTTGATCTTATAAATTGTTCACCACCTCCATGTCCAATATAAACGAAAAGATCAGAGTTTAGAGATTCTTCAAATTGGACCTCTGTCGGTTTCATACCTGTGATACCATTCCAATTCAGTTTATTCGATAGTTCTTCGAATTTATCTTTGAATCTATCTTCAGTCCTAGTTAAATCACCAGATGGGTTCAAGATAAATGACCCATTTCTCTTATTTATGAACAAATTTGGATTTTCATTGAATAATTTCAGCAGATATGATAATGATGGCATTCTTGTTGTTGAAGTGTTTCTTAGACAAGGTAAGGATTCCCATGGAATCAATAGACACTCTTTACCTAAAATTAGAACAGTGTGTTTGTTCTTCTTTGGATTCTGATTTGATTGGATGTATTCATTAATCAGATTCTCAACTTGAACGTACATGTTATCAATATCAATTTCATCATAGGCATTCTCTTCACCATGAAACAATAAAATGTCTAAAACAAAATAAATCAAATCTTCTAGTAATTCAGTATTCAACAATTTTGATGGATCCCCTAACTTTAGAAATAGTTTAATAACGAAATCATCAATTTCAACAGGTTTAACAGAATTATGAGTTTGGTTCTTTTGTGATCTTGATGGTATATTCTCACGAATAATATTTAAAAACTTATTTTTAAAAAACCTAATCTGTTCATCTGATATTTTTTCTTGATTGAAAATACCTTTAAATCCACCAATCCATGTATACTCTATCTTAGTTAACAACTGTTTTAGAGATTTATCCAACTTAAATCTTTCTTCATGCCATTTCTTTCTCTCTTCAGATGTATTAATGCTTGATGTTCTTTCCTTGCAAGTTGTAGCATTACTTTTTTCAATAATTGAATTCAATTCAGTAATTGCATCAGCAAATGAAAATGATTCTTCATCAATAGTACGACTTGAATGTCTACTTAATGGTAATCTCAAAAATGTTGGAGTTTTTAAACCTTTTTCAAAATTTGAAATAATCAAATCACCATTGAATGAACAAATATCAATTGTAATAACTAGCCAATCTTCAGGTATCTTATTCAATAATTCAGAATCAACAGTACTTTCATTAATTTCGTTCATGGTATGTTTCAAACTATCAAAGCTAAAATTTGGAATCAATGATTTGGTATCATCTTGAGCAGTAACATCAATCATTTGTTTTTCATTGATCAAGGGTTGGTTTTTCAGGTAATCATTAAGTTTATAACTATCTTCAATTGATTCGTAATGATAAGAATTTGAAATGCTTGACAATGTTAACAGATCTAATGATAAAATCTTGTGAACTTCATCAATGTGATAATTTGATAAATAACGTAAATCCTGGAATAAGCCCAAGCAAATATCTTTTGATTGTTTCAAACTCATGATTGATTTTTTAACATTCTTCATATTCTTAATTTTGCTTTTCAATGGATGTAAAATAATATCACCATCTTCTCTATGAGCTGAAGGAATTGACATTGCAGAATCTTCTAATGTAGAAAACAGAGGGTCAATATTCAAAGAAGATTGAGCATCAATAAATAACTTTCTTGAAGTAACCATTAGATCCATTGAGTTGATATATGGGTTATTGGTATTTTTAAATGAAATATCAGAATTGAAAACGTATTCATAATTCAGTTTCCAATTAATTGATAAAGTTTTAAATTCATGGTCCATGAAATTAAGGAAATTCTTGAGCTTTTGTTGAAGATCATGTAGTTCTTCATCAGATGAAAAATAAATGTTGCTGATGTATTTGTAGTAAATCAATTTATAATTATCAATGTATTCATCAGCTTTGATTAAACTTAAGGATTCAAATATTTTGTTTGCCTTCAATTTGATCTCCTGACAGGATTCAATGTTACCAACAACAAAATTATAATAACACAAGAAGTAACAGTTTTGGATAAACACTACCTTATTCTTGGATACTGATTCATTAAATTTGGATAGCTGTTCAGAATAATAAGCAGCATCTTTGGAAATTCCAAGGTGAATTAGTGTTTTGATCATATATCTAAAACCTGAAGACATCATGGTCAAAATCTCAAACTTTTCAACATTCTGTTTAAGAATTGACTTTGATAATCTGATCACTGTGCAAAACGATAGCAAACTTTCCAGATGTTCACCCAAATAATTCAATGTTTTAGCTCTGAAATAATGAAGTCTCACTAACAACATCAACACTTCAATGAACCTGCCTCTTGGATGACCTGCCTCATTGTGAGTATACAACAAAGACTCGTTTTCAGTGATAATTTCCAAGATACTATCTGAAGTTTCAATTAATTTCTGCTTGTTGCTGGTAATCAAAAAATAATGTAACTTCAAAACCTGATAACTTAGAGCCTTGATTAAACAGTCAGTCTGAGGTTTGTTAAATTTAGATTTAGCAATAACACTATTAATAAAATCAACAGAAACTTGTAAATAATCACCCAAAGTCAACTTATTGTCTAATTCAATGAGTTTGAGCCACTCATTGAATGCTTCATTTTCAAATGACTTATATTTCTGAAGTGATGCCAATAGCGACTTCAAAGATTTCTGAAAATTAACAAATTTCAAATAATCAACTAATTTGGTTAAAAATTGGTATTCAAATGAAGTAATTGTGAATTTGTGTCTGTTAATCCAATCTTGAGTGTATAAACTGACAATCTTGGTCAAGTTTGAAGTCAACTTGCTTCTAACTTCTTGAGTCAAATAATAACATGATTTAATCAAGGAGTCTGCTCCTGTTAAGTTGAAAGTTGAAACTTTTTTAGTTGACGGTTGAGGTTTGACAACTGGTAATTGTTGAAAAAACGTAGCACATAACATCCGCAAGATTGGTTCGTTGATGTCTAATGTGTAGTAAAAAGCATGGAGATCATCTGTAGAATACTTTGATGCTAATGCAAAAACTATTGTTTTGTACTCTTCGGACAGAAAAGATAAGTCTAATTTGAATAAATTGATAAACGCAGCCGGAGTTCCAAAGCTTTTTTGAACTAGATCAATTTTATGGAGTAAGGTAGAGCCTTGAAAAGAATCCAACATGTCTTTGTTGAATATGACATTGAAAACGCCACCAGTGGGTATTGAATTGGCTTGTAGTAATTTTAGACATTTTTCAAACTTTGAAGGTAAATCTGAAGAAGATGGATTGTTTTTGTAAACTAATGTCTCAATAAGTAAACTATTTATGGCAAAATCTTTTTGAAAGCCTTTATCTGATAATTTGGATGCAAAGTTATAGAACAGATTGGATATATTTTTCAATCGTTTGAACTGCTTGTGTTTCAAAAATAACGGTTGTAATCTCAGAAAACAAGTCTGAATGAACTGTGGAGATGAAACAAAGTTTTTGGATATAATGATGAACTTATCAAGAACTTCCAATACTGGTTTTTGTAATTGAGTCGTATGCTTGATGTAATATTCAATAATAGGTTCAAGTGAAGAGTCAGGCTTGTCTAAACTAGCAATAATATATTTTCCTAAATTCTCGATAGTCGCAGCATTTGGTTTCCCTAAATTGTTCAATTCATTCCATAGAATTTTTGTATTAATATTAGACAAATTTAATAATTTCAGCAACCTTTTACATGAACTAGAATCATAATTTACCAGCTTCCAATCTACTGTCTGATATTGTTCATTATCTTGAAGGATTTGTTGGTAAAATTCAGTCACTTTTGAAAAGTTCTGAGATTTATCAGCCATTGAGTATTCAAATAGGAAAAAGGGTATTTTACCAAATTCTTTAATTGTCATTAATTCAATTTCAATTTTTTTGATATATTCTGATTTTGAAATGTTTGTTATAAAAGAATCAAACTGTAGGTCAAATTGATCAAGAAAATGTAAAAACTTCAAATTAACAGATTGTTTGAAATGATCATCTGGTGAAAATTTTGCAAACGACAGAAGTAGCCTCATTAGAACTATTCGCTGATTTTCCGTTAAAGAATCTGAATATGTTGAACTATTTAGTAAAAAATCCAATAGTTTATCAGTAGTTTCATTATCATATTTCCTTTGATGAAATTTCTTGAAGATGATCTGCATCACGAAAAACTTCAATGACATGGGACACTCCAAAGATAAAATATCTGTAAAATCAATAGCTTTTGCAGAATCAGGATTGGGGTTGTAATTGTTAATATATAAACTGATAAGTTCTCTTGAAGATAATTTGAACGTCAAAGATGGAGTCTCCAAATCAATCAATCTAACTATATACATTTGGTGTTTCTTGGAAATCTGTTCTTTTCTATCTTCTATATCTAAACTGTATAACTGAGCAAATGAACTGGATATCAATCGTACTAGTGAATTGGAAATTTCATGCATCTTGTTCAATCTATTAAGCCCCAGGTCGATGGCACTCCAGCATATTTTGGAGATCTCATGAGGACTGCTCTTGATGATGGCTGAGCTTCTCTTCCCTGGAGACACATTCTGGAGTTTTCTAGGGGAGTGGCTTTGACTAATGGATTTCAAAGGTGATCCTATCAAGGCACCATTGACAGTAACGCTGCCAGCACCACTCAACTTCAACGTTGAATAGGCACTTATTATATAGTCCAATTCACCATCCATGATGGACATATTGAATAGTTTTGAGTATCAAACTTGTAATACACGCAAAAATTTCGAACTAAGACACGAATTTTTGTTATAAAAGCGAAATTGTGTGTGGTTTTGGTCTCTTGAATATTAGTAAAACAAAAAAAAGATTGTTTACCTTTCGCGTTGGTTACCATAGTTAACTTGGATGCGATGAGATCGAATCTTGAAGACAATTTATATAATTCTACGTTTACAAGTGGATGCTAATTCTCTATTAATGTTTCTATATGAAATCGAATCTACTATTTTTGGAAAACTGGGAATTTTAGACCGTGGTTTCCTTTGTATGGAGAGACTTCTGGTTTGGACCAGCCGTCTAGCAAAGACTTATCATCAAGTTCATAGACTTCAATACCTAATGGTCTACAACAATCAACCATATCAACTTCAGTTTCTTCATCACCTTCACCCCAGTCCCACAAACTCAAATCACCACCTGGACAAGCACTGATGGCACAAATCAAATCTTGTTCTGCGAAGAATTCGAAGTAATCACCTTTAACAGCTGGTGAAGTGTCCATGAAATATTTACCATCTTTGTCTAAACCAGTGACTTGAAAAATGTTCAAAACATCATGGACATCAGATTCTTGGCCTCCGTATGGGATGATTGAACGATATAAGTTGGAATGACAGTGGAAGTCGTTGTCTTCACCACTTAATAAAGTATCGACGTATGGGTCACATCTTGTACCTAATAAATCATGGACGTTGTCGATTTCTAATCTATCTCTAATAGAATCACCAGTGACGGTGATCATTGGTCTCAAGTAAGGCAAGTTGGAGAATAATCTATCGTATTTTCTAACGTGAGTACCGTAGAATTGTCTGGTTCTTGAAGCCCAGAATCTTTCTCTAAAGTTGTCTGCATTCCAACAGTTGAAGTCACAAACTTGTGGACCTTCAGGAGTTGTAACTCTGACAATAGAACCTGCTTTGACTTTCCATGCTTTACCTGATCTAATTGGAACAATTTCGTTGTAGACTAAAGTCTTTGATGCTTCATGAAGAGAGTCATAGAATTCTTTGTTGACATCAAGAACTGGTGATTTTGTTGGCAAGTAAGCTGGAACTGGGTTTTCCTTTTGTTTGAAAACAGGTTTAGACATATTTGATCAGTTATTTTGTTTAATAGATGGTGAAGAAGAAAAGTGAACGTTTTATAATTTTTATAGTGGATTTTTTCATCAACCATATACATTTTCGGAGCTCGTTTTCCGTAATCTCAAAACGTACCAACAGCGCCATCTACAACGTCCAATGGATGAGTGTTTAGTGTTGACTTAAGCCTATCAAAGAGCGCAATTTTTTTACAAGGTAGAAATAGTCATCAAACATAAATAAATAATGAAATATACAGATTATTTTTTTTTCATTAGCTCATGATTTCTTCGGTAAGTAATGGGGTTTATTCTGGTGCTAATTTTTCTAAAACAACTTTAGATCTTGAGTTGGATAATCTTGTATCTCTATCCTCTCTTTTTAAAACTGAATTTAAAAGATCCATGTATGGTGGTTTGGTACCTTTTTGGTTGTTTTTGGTAACATCACTAAAGTAGTTGTTGTAGAAATTACCATCAAAGTTACCTAATGATGAATTGATGATTTCATCTGGGTATTTGAAAGCATCAGTCAAAGCAACTAAATGAGGTCTAATTTCGGATAACAAAGTTTTGGTTTCAGCTTGGATTAAAGTTAAAGTTGAAGCATCAATTAATTTGAATTGTAAGAAAGCACCAGAATATTTTTCAATGAAGTATAAAGAGTATAATTTGAATAACAAAGTTAAAACTTTAGCTTCTTCACCTGAAACTTGACCAGAAGTTAAACGAGTGTAGAAAGTATCTAATAAGTATCTGCTTGAATGACATTTAGATAATAACAAACGTTCTTGAGAAACGGAATCCCAATCACCATTTGCAATTTTCAAAGCATGTTGAGAAACTCTAATAATAATTGCACTCCAAATATTAACATAAGATCTTAAGTTGTTGAAATCTAAAACATTATCACCTTCATGTTTTTCAGTTAGGTATTGGAAATTTTCACCTTGTTTCTTACCTTTAATAGCAGCTTCATAATATTTGATAATAGATCTACCAGCATTAATTGATAAGACATTGTTATCACCTTCCCAGGTTTGTTGAACAGACCAATCAACAAATGCACGACCTAAACCTGAATAAGCATGGTAACCATGACCACCACAAGCTTGTCTTGCTTCATCAATTAATTGAGAGATTAACCAAGTATTTGAAGCCTTCAATGATGCTGAATCAACAAATAAATTTTTCAAATCAAAGATGGTTTTTTTGATATTAGTACCTTTGTATAAATCGCTCAAGATGCTGTTGTAATCTTGATATAATTTTTGGGAAGCTGGAGCTAATAAATATACCAAAGCTAAATAAGGAACTAAACGGTATTGGTGTAATGAATAGTTGATAATTTGATTTTCATTTTGTGGATCACCAAATTGTTGTCTGGTGATGGCATATCTTAAAGCAATTGTTACAAATCTTGCACCATGTCTTTGAGAGTCAACAACCATACTAACACGACCTTGAAGCAAAGCACTATAAGAAATTTGTTCTAATGGAGAAGAATTAACAGTACCGTCAGATTCAATACTAGTGAATTTTTGCAACATGTAATCTTTTGGAATTTCAACATGATCAAATTGAATCCAACCATTATCAATAGCATCTCTGCCCATTTTACTACCAATATCACCGATGGAAACACCTGGTAAAAGGTCAAAGTTGGAATCTCTCAATTGGGCAACAAAGGTTTTGACACCGTAATCTTTACCTTTTGAGATCAATCTTGCATAAACAACAGCATGGTTAGAACTATGAGCAGCACCACCAATCCACCATTTGGTAGCAGATAATTCTGGAGTGTTCAAAACAAAAGTTTGTCTTTCTGGGTTGTAAGTAGCAGTGGTTTGTAAATTAGCAACATTAGAACCATGGCCCATTTCAGTCATTGCGAAACAACCATAAATATCCCGTAGTTGTAAAGTACCTCTTTCATGTAACCAGTAGTTGATTTGTTCATCAGTACCATTACCTCTGATAGCATTACAGAACAAAGCCAAATTAATACCAACTCTAGTACCTAAAGAAGGGTCTGCAATGGAAAGCAAAGATAATCTATTTTCAAACTTCTCGTGACCGTCAATTTCAATGAAGCTTGCCAATCTTTGAATCTTCTTAACGGCCAATTCTCTTAATTCAGGTTTGGTCAAATCGTAGTAGTTTCTAGGAGTTACTAAGATGGGATCATTAACTGCCTGTTTGAACATTTCCTGGGTGGTCTTGTGGAGCGGGTCTATGAAGGCGTTGACTGCGTCGATGTCCAAGGTCTGAGCCTGGCGTTCTTTCTGCAATAAATTAGACATTGTTTGAATATATTTGTGATTGTTGCCTCCAAAAAAACTTCAATTATTCAGACAGATACATCGCTTTATATACGCTTCAAACGACTCAGAGGGGCAATTCAGATGATTTTTGTGTCGCTTTTATAGGCCGCGGCTTGAAATTTCCTCCAAGTGTGGAGAAACTGCGTGCCGAAATGTCCCCGAAGAGGTAAATTACTCGTTTGGGAAGTGACATATAAATATGGAATCTGTCCCATGAGAAAGTTTGAAAATCGCATGATTTTATCCATAAATGACTCGAAAAAGTGAATGAAATGTATTCGGACGTACTATCAATGTCTTCACGCCCCGTTTTATCGGTGCAAATCCCTTAGTTTATCCTCGTTTCATTTACGGTTTCAATCATCATTTTTTGACACAAAACTGGATCAAGTTCAAATTCCACACACAATTTGTGGGTTTGATCACTTCACCAACTCACGATCTATGGACTGTATTAATTGTTTGAACCATATACATTCATATTCAGTTCCTGATGAGTTCCACTAGACAAAATAATGCGTTCTTCCCTTATTTGGGCTCGCCTCTTTCCCAACAACGCACTTGGAATGCATATGACCTCTTCTTTACAAATTTCGTCAGAAGTCCAGCCTATGTTGGGTTATACCTATTACTACATGCATCATTATCCTTCTATTTCTGCTCTAACTTTGTCAGATTTTGGAGTATGAAAATACCATAATCTGCACCTTGTCCAATAGAGATACTAACAATTCAAAAAGTTAAGATCAACATGCATTTAATAGAGTCAGATATGGGCTCACTAGATCAACAGACGTTGTGGATTATCATTTTAAACTTGTCATGGTCGCAATACTTTGAATTCATTTTCAGTTTCCTGTTCGTTTCCATCCTACCAATCTTACTTATCCAATTCATATCATTAGTTGGAGTTAATCATAATTCAGATGGTTTAAGTGTTCTTGAAAGACTAAGATATATGTCCAAGTACAGAAATGATTTAGAATGGAGAGCAGAATTCGAACAACTTGAGAATATGTTCTATAATCACCCTCCAACTAGACTGAAAACTGATTGATACTTCCAAACTGATTATTAGAGAGATAGTAATTCATGTTAAAGCTGAGATATGTTACCGACTTAAAACTAATATTTTGTAGAGAATTTAATTCACTCACCTCATACAGCGCACACCTATGAGGTCCTGTCGTAAATTAATAAATGACTTTCGACTTTTCAAGAACTACTATAACGAATTAATGAAGGTTCATGTGCCATTGCCCTTTTATGTTGATTTTTCATTTGTATTGATTATAATAGATCATCAATAGTGAAAGTTGTAATTAAATAACATATATGATCATTTTGTGATAACTGAATTTGTTTATAATATACTATGGGCTTAACTTTTTTTTGTTTAGTTAATATTAAATTTAAAATTGAACTATAGAGCTCTCATTAAAATTTTACCGACGGTTAAATAAACACCGACTGCCGACTAAATAGTCTATTATTGTAATACTGCTGTTCCTACCATTTTTGATCAAGTTTTTACTACATCATGATCCAAGAGCTTATAGTCAATAACATGACTGATACTGGATCGTATAGCCAAATATTACAGAAGCTTGTTACAATTGGTTCAAATATTTCTGACTAGGTAAGCCAAAGGGCAATCTGAGATAGGGGAAATGTCTAGCCTTGCTACTCAGGATCTTTATGCACTGTTAGGAATTGTTGTTGCAGATATATCTGTCTTGCAAGTCAACGATATCAAGAAAGGTTATAAGAAACAGGCATTGCTTTATCATCCTGATAAAGGCCATCCTTCTGCCCATGTGCTATTTACGGTGATAAGTGCAGCATATGGAAACTTGATGGATGAAATGAAGAGGGAAAGATATGATAGATGGTACAGAAGGTATTTCAAAAGAAGTCATGTCACTGAAAATGATGTGAAAAACGCACTTAATAAGGCAATAAAGATACACAAAATGGAGAACGATGAAGATTTCCAGAAGAAGGCTAAGGAAAAGAAAGAACAGGAAGAAAAGAAAAGGAAAGAAAAAGCAGCTAGAGAGAAAAGAGAAAGAGAAAAAAGAGAAAGAGAAACAAGAGAGAGGGAAGCTAAGGAGCAGGAGGCTAGAGTAAAGAAAGCTAGAAAAGAGGCTAAAGAAAGGGCAAGGAGAGAAAAAGCCAAAGAAAAGAGGGAAGCACAGGAAAGGGAAAGACTCGAAAAAATTGCCCTTAAAAAAGAACATGATAGACTTGTCAGAGAAAATGAAATTCTTGAAAGAAGAAGAAAAGAAGAAGAACAAAAAGCTAAGGCCAAGTTATATGATCTTATGAAAGAAGAAGAAAGACTCGAAAAAGAAAGACTCGAAAAAGAAAAAAATGAGGCCAAACTGGAAGAGGAGAGGAAAGAACAGGAACGATTGAAAAAAGACGCTGATATAAAATCTTTCAAGGAAAGAACCCGAAATGTGAAGAAGTTTCCAAATAAATCAAGAGTCAGAGGTGTTCCTGTTTTTGGGAAATCATCATCACCAACTAAAAGCAATAAAGAGGAAAAAACATATAATTTCCAAAAAGAAAGATTATCAAAGGATGAGTTCATTTCATTACGTGAAAGATTACAAAAGACTGCTCAAGAAAATTTCCAAGAACGTGAACAATTAGAACTTGAAGCTAAAAATTCGATAAATAAATCTGATATCCTTAAAAGATCAGCTGAAGTTGCGTTGAAAAAAGCACAAGTCAAATATGCAGAAGCCATGAAAAGAGTGTCCTTTCAAGTTAATAACGCTACTATTACTCGTCAGAAAGCTGATGACATCAAGGAAGCTATGGCTGATGTATTTGATGAACTGACTGCGTTAGACGATGGGTACCTGAAGGATTATGACATGAAAAAAGATGACACATTTGATTATGGTATTTTTAAAGAGTTTAATCCTAATGTTAAAAATTCTTCACCTTCACCAATATTTGAATTTCCAACTGATGGTCCAATATTTTCTAACACAGGTTTCTCATTTGATTCTAACGCTAATGACGAACCATTTGATTATGGTATTTTCAAAGAGTTTAAATCTAATGTTGAAACTTCCTCAACACCACCAATATTCAAAATCCCAACTGATGGTATCCTTTCCAGTTCAGGTTTCTCATTTGATTTTAACGTTAATGATGATTTTTCAAAATCTAAAAACTCACCTCAAAAGTCAACTCCAAATTATTTCACAAATTTCAACAATACTGATCCATCAAAGTTATCATTCACAGGAGCGAATAAAAATAATGATTACAATTCAGAGTCTTCAAAAAACTTTGATTTCACTGGTTCTCCATTCCAAAATAATACTGATTTTTCATTTTCGTTTAAAGATTCTACCAAAGATACGTTCGACTTTCATAAACTGAACCTTGGAAATCATTTACCTAATACAAACTCGATTTTTTCAAGACCTAAGCCCCAAGATTCCAATAATCTTAACAAAGCCGAAGCCCAAAATTTCAATGGAGAAAACAAAAATACCAATCCATTCTCAGGAGTATTTCAACAGACTTTTAATTCAAACAATGGTAACCATCCAACAAATAATCCAATCCAGTTTACCTTTAATTCCAGAATAGAGGGGGATGGTAAAAGACCATTTGAGTACACGTGAGTATATCTAAGCATAAGAATTTTTCTCCATCTCTACATTAATTAAAGTTAATATAAAATAATTAAAACGTTTATATGTCTATATACTAATGTGAAGAGGAAATGAACATGTAGCCTGAAAAAAGTCTCAAAAACTAATTTGTATGCCTGTTGAATCATGATGCTCTCTTTGGCAAATCAAATTCCAAGGTCTTTTAGTTGAGCCATGTGTGGAGTGTCACTAGTTTCAATTAACCATTGAACATGTTTTTTGATTCTGTCACAGATTTCAACTCTTGAGGTATCTTTCCAATCTTCCGGAATAATTTCAGAGTCACAAGCTAACCATTGACTGATACTTGAAGCTTTCAATTCCCAATCTAAAGGCAAGGCTTCCTTGATTTTCTCTCTGACACCAAATTGTCTTCTATCATGACCATCAACTTCATAATCTTTATTCAGTAAATTCTTCTTTGCGTTGAATTTAGGAGCATGAATATGCAAGAATTGAACTTCAGGTTTTGTCACATTGATTGCCTTATGTATGTTCTTTTTCAAGTCGTTAACGTATCCATAATTCAAAGCCAAGTTCAATCTTGAGTCAATACCTTGATCAATCAAATACTCTTTCGCAGCACTGTAATACTCAAAATCTTGGGCTGGATCAAATTGAATCATGGTAGTATCTTGCCATGCTCCATCACCATGATCATAACCGTATAACAAAGGACGTGATTTGACAAAATAGAATGGTTCTTTGAAAAGGGTTAAACCTGCAACGAAAGTATCTTTATCACCAACACCAACAGCACCTTGTCCTAATAACCAATAGTAGTAATTGAAACCATTCAAGTTGTAATAAACAGTTGCTAACAATGCTCTATGATGTAGCTTCTTATTGATGGCTAATTGACCAGCTTCACAAGTGGAATCTGGGATAGCACCTTCTAAATCAGCCAATTGAGAATCTTTACGTTTTCGATTTAATTCTTCAGGTGGGACACCGTCTTTTCTAACAGGTTCACCAATTTCAATACCTGCAATCTTATAGAAATATGGAGAAATTGTTTGTCTCCAGAAATCAGGCCAGATAATATAACCAGTTTGCTTATATGGTTTTGATTCTAAGATATAATCTGGACTTTTAATTGCGATGTTGTCAGCATCTAATAATAGAACCTCTTCAAAAGTGGATAAGAATAAACCAAGCACTTTCAATTCATACTTTTGCAAATTCAAAGATTTAAAAGTCTCTGTTCCAATGATTTCCTCCATGATTAAACATTTGGTATTCATTTTAGGCAATAGGGTCTCACAAACGTCTTTATCATATTCATCGTATGAAGTCAACATCAACTCGACAGGTAATTCAGAATCGGCTTCTCTCAAAGCTCTGATTGAAGTCAAAGCAGTACCCATGAATGAACCACCACCAATCATAACAATACCTTTACCATGGAAGGTATCGGTTGGGTAATCGAGCCTTTCAACTGCACTTTTCATTTGAGAATGTTTCTTAGTCAATTCATCAATTTGGTCATCAGAAATTTTCAAGAACTCACTTAGGAATTCAATGGTGAACGTTGGATTTGGAATATCAATGTAGTAATAAGATGGGGCTTTACCATTTAGCTCAATCTTTGGAATACCTTCTGGTTTACTCTTGATAAAAATGTCCATAGCTTGCTTGAAAAAAGTTCTTCTCTTTGATTCCTTATCATCTTCTTGTCCAGCCTCTTCAGATTCCTTTGTAGCATTTGGATCATCAATTTCAATTCCACGATAATGGTCGTGTTCTTCCTTTGGAGTTTGCTCTTTGGCCCCATCGTTTGGAACAACTTGTTGGACTTTATCAGAATACGGTCTGTTCAATGAGGTGCTCAAGCTGTGAGGAAGGAAGTAGCTGAACACAACTTGAAGTAGGACTACGACTGCCAGGAGCTTCAAGACGGTCCTACGCACAGCTGGCGTTCCAAGGGCATTCACCATGGACATTCTCAAGTGGTTTACGCTGGTATTTTACTGTTGATTCGATCTCTGCTTTTTTTAATAAAGGTTTGGTCGCGTTTTGGATTCGCGTCCCCCTAAAATTCAGAAGCAGCTTAGAAGGGTTGAGAAGGAATTAATTATAACACCAGTCAGACGAAAAGTTAGACGGAAATCTACAGACTTTTCATCAATAATAAAACATTTATAACTAAAACACAAAACAATCGAGAATCTCATAATCTCTAACGACATGCTGATATATAATAAAGGACATAATGACATTAATGCAAAAAACATCTAACACATGAAAGCGTAGAATCTAACGTACCATGGTGAGTTTCTTAGACGTTCAGCTTCAACTGCATCTTCCTGAGCTAACATATCAGCATCAAAGTGTTTTCTACCTTTCATTAAATCAATTTCATCAGCTGGAATGAATAATTTCCAGTTCTTAGTCCAGATTTTGTGACCAAGGTAGAAGGCAATAGCAACACAGATACCTAGATATTGTTGGAAGAACTCAGCAGCATCCGGTTTACCTCCAACTGGGAACAAAGCAACGTAGAATTGAGCGATGAAGACCAAGATGACAACGATGAACGCATACCATGAACCGATGACGCCACCTTTGGCAAGATAACCTAAATCAGAAGTACCTAAACCTTGAGCTGATAAAGCAGCTCTGAATCTAATATGTGCTAGAACAATACTTGCCCAACTTAACAATTGAGATAAACCGGATAGAGCCAATAACCAGTTGAAAACCATTTCTTGGTTATCGTAAGCAGCAATAAATGATAATAGACCACAGGTTAAACAGAAAACAATAGCTCTTAATGGTTTACCGGTTCTGTCAATGTAGTTGAAGAATTTTGGAGCATAACCTTGTTCAGCTAAAGCTTGTAAAGTTCTTGAACTTGCAAAGACAGCAGAGTTACCAACAGAACAAACGGCTAATAAGATGACTGCATTGACGATGGATGCTAATGGTTTAAATAAGGAAGTAGCAATAACGAATGGTGAAGCACCAGTTTTTGAACTAGCACCTAATAATTCTGAAGAATTGAATGGAACGACTAAACCAACCATGAATAATGGTAATAAAAACATGAAAACAATCTTGTAGAAAACTTGCTTGGTAGCAGATGGAATAGCACGACGTGGGTGAGATTGTTCTGAAGCATTCAAGGCGATCATCTCAGTACAACCTAAAGCAAAAGCAATGTTAACAAAAACAGCACAAACACCTTTGAAACCGTTGGCGAATGCACCTGGATCATGCCAGTATCTAGCACCAATGTAACCTGCATCACCAACACCACCACAAGTCAAAATAACGGAATAGATAGTGAAACCAAGAAGCATTAAAACTTTGAAACCATTGAATAACCATTCGACTTCACCATAACCTTTTGAACCGTAAAAACTGACAATAACAGTAAAGACGTAGAAAATTGCAACAAAAGCATCCGAATTAATTGAAGTATTCCAGTATTTGATGGTAATTGAAGCAGTAACTAATTCCAATGGTAAAACGATAATCCATTGAATACAGTAATTCCAAGAAACAGAGAATGCAAAAGAAGAATCAATCAAAATGGTGGTATAAGCGTTGAAACCACCAGTTAAATCACCATATGCGACAGCCATTTCACCTGCAGCTTCCATAACGTTCAAAACCATGGAACCAATGAAAAGAACACCAATAACTAAACCAGCTGGACCACCTTTACGTAGAGAATTACCAGAACCAACTAACAAACCGGTACCAATACCGGTGGCCATGGCAATCATGAACATATGACGAGGACTGATAGACTTGTCTAACTTTTCACCTTCGTTTTTGTATTTCAAGATTTGTTCTCTTTCTTCTGGGGTTAAGTTTGGATCAAGCTCATCATCTTCCATTCTTCTAAATTGATCTTTGAATCTAGACCATCTTGAGTCTGATTTATTATGATCTTTGAAATTTATGTCCTGGACGTATCCAGCTTCATGTATACTGGAGCCTTCACCTTTCTCAAGGCTTGACTCATTTGATCTAAGTTCTGTTTTATTACCCATTGTGGTAAGTAATATTTAGTGGGTAGAAAAGAAAAGGTACGAGATGAGAGATTAACAAGAAATGAGGAAAGATTATCTCTTTTGTATGAAAAGTATAGAGGAGGTGATGAGATTATGCGGGAATTTGCTCAGTTCAATATAGATACATACGTAGTTCAAATATGCCAAACAATAGTTTAATTAAGTTTCTGGGTATTTTTTAGCCGTTTCAAGAGTAGTTCTCCATTACAACGCTTAATAACTGACGCTTTGCACTATCACAAGCCAATCAAGAAGGCCTCTAGCTTATACAAGGCACCTTCTTCAACTCAAGGGCTTTCTTTTGTGGTAAGTTTAGACTTCAGAAACAGCTGAGTCAGCTCAATAATGCCCTAAAGGCAAAAAGAGAAACCCAGCTGCAGTTGCTACATCACGGAAGACTTGGTATCGTTTCTTTTTTTCCCGCCTAAGTTTCCCATCATCTGTTGGCTGATGCGGCTCAGAAGATTCAAGGCACGATTGGTGGCCTGGAAGGTAGATGGAGAGGTGCCTAACATGCTGGTCTATTACAATTGAGGTGTAATGACTCCTGAGTGAGCTGTAGTGTCCTTTAGCTGGAGCTGAACTGTCTGCTATTGAGGGACTTTAAGGCCCAAGAGGCTCACTGACAATAAAAAGGTATTACTAGACGGTGGGCCCAGAACATCCAGCACAATTAGATCACAACTACAACTTAATAGTCATCCTGTTTTGTGACAAAACTTGTCTCAGGGTAGGATGCCGTGCAGATTCTCGAAGCGAGGAACTGTTTATCCGAATTAGTCAACGTCCATGCAGATGGTGCCTACCATAACGGTGCCAGATAGTTGTTGATCAGTTCAACTAACAACTAAATTTTGAAGTTTGCTTCTATTGTTATACAATTTTGGTGCTGCATTGAATTTTATGGTTGCGGTAAGTTGTATGTAGTGTCTGAGATAAATAAATTGGTCCCTTGCTCAATTTGAGGTTTGAATCGGTATCACTTGACCTAAAAAGGGGTTTGGCCGTGTGATTTTCATATGACAGCGCACAGTAGACAGCGGTGTATACTGATACTTGTAGTTTGGGTTTGAAAGTGAAAGTCCTTTCGGCGTTTTTGAGTTCAACAATAGTACCAAAAGAATACGAGTGAACTGGTCTCTATAAGTCTTTAATCAATATGATCTGTTACATTATCGAATATCGACACATTACCCCCGACTCCAGTTCATACCCATACCATTGACTTTTGTTTCAGTTCTCCAATTTTGGCGTAGAACGTGGCCAACCCATCCATGCTTTCAAAAGGCATCAATTTTCATGGAGCATTAAATTGCCTATGAAAGAACTCCACTGTTTCCAAAGAATTGATTGACTACACAGTTGACTTATTGAGTATTACAGGAATACATTCTATTTAAATATTATTACTTAAAATCGAACCTCAGCTCTTGAAGCAGTTTTGAACCGTTTTTTTACCGCTTTTTTGACTGAGTTTCTCTTTTGTAGTGAAAGCACAAATCCTAAGGCTCTTTCTTGACTCTGCACAACCATTTCAAACCGACAATAAGCGAGAGTACGATGATTGAAGATCCAGAAGTATACAACTCGGTGTAGTACGTTTCTCTGAGGTTGACTCCTTTGTTCTCTTGTGTCTCTTTTCAGACTCTGATCGATTTTACATTTTAAATAGACTCAGAGTTTAAATACCCGGTTCATAATTAATAGTTTATGGAGAAATCGTTGGATCATTGAGACTTCGTACGGTGTACTAACTAATTAGGGCTTTTACCTACACTTTGCTCCATATTCATAACTGCTATGTCCATTGGTAGATATTTAACAATTCTTAATTCACAACCTTTAAATCTCCAAAGAATAACACTTTGACAGCAATAATGAAACCAGCATGAGCAACTGCTAAGGAAGACATCAATATGATACTCAATTGATGCTTATCCAGAACCAAACACGAATTATTCACAATTGGATAAAGTTTTGATAATATAGCTGCTCCACTAATCAAACCACCAGCTAAAACACTGACCCATTTCAAAATACTGCTCAAGATTTGGTGATTCGCTAACAGACCTCTCAATATACTTAATATAGCAGCTGGGAACCAAGCAGAATTGGCATAACCGTAAATCGATATTATTTTAGTCAATGTTAAAAAACTTGTCAATTTGAAATAGAAAACTGAAACGACATAGAAAACAACAGGAATGATAAAAGTATAACCATACACCAAACTGATTGCACCTGTTAACAATTTAAAATCGTATTGATATTTATCATCAACACCACTAAACCATCCAACCAATAAGTTAGAACTGGTGTTCGAAAAAAAAAGTATGAAGATAACAGTAGCAGAAACCCAAATTGGTCCATATAAATCACCTAACTCATCTTGATTTTCGACTTTCTTCAGAACATTCAAAGAATTGAAAACGTTTGAAAAGAAATCATCAGTATTTATGTTGAAATATCTTCTATAATGGTTAACTGAAAAAACACCACCTTCGAAATCGTTTGGAACAGAAGGAGGTGTATTTGTTGTTGTGGTAGTTTCTGGCACCGTGCTTGGTCCAGCCTCAAATGTAGCATCTTCTGGTGGTATATATGCTTTGGTTCCGAAGTCTGAATGAATTGAAGTGGTTAGTACAAGCTGTTTCGTATAGAACATGGAAACATAATCAACTTACCATCAGGTTTAATAGTTAAATCGTTGTCATTATCCAGCCAATTGTTGTTCTGAGAAAGTAACTGTTAGTGATTGGTATTAAGAAACAGTTTAGAAAAATCCAGCAACATACATCTTGTCCCAGATCCAGCAGATCCTCAGTTTGTTTAGACATATCTCTCTAGTTCTACTTTGATCTTTTTTGTGGTTCTTTCCTTCTGACATGACATTTTAAGCCAATAAAAAGTCAATACAAAAAATTCGCGAAAATTGTTTACAATAATACATATAGCCTTTATTTAGCCGTTTATTCTACCTGGAAAAGTTTGAACTGTCGTAGTTCTTGAGGAAAGGAGAACTGTTGGAGCCCAAGTTGTAGTAGTGAGGACTCAATCCAGACTCTCTGTTTGTATTATCAGTTTCTGTTTCTTCTTGGGATTGTTCCTTGCTGAAAAATGGACTACTGTGGTTTGTGCCAAAGACAAGTGATCTAGTAGATAGATTTCTAGTCACAGTTGTCCTGTTTCTGGTGCTCTGTCTTGGAGAGGACGTGGTTGAGGGTGGTGGTAGTTGTGTATTGCTAGTCATTTGAATACTTTCAGATTTTCTTCTCTGAGTTGGTGTCTGAACTAGTGAAGAAGTTTCATCAATTATTGATCGTTGAGTTCTAAGTGTTCTATTAGGTGTACCTCTGTTTGCTTCAAGATCTTCAGTTTCAGTTTCGTCTTTTGCTTTAACAAACAAGTTGTTTATTTCGTCTTCTCCTAACTCATAAGTTTCAGGAAACCAAATTATCATGATTATAGCTCCAATGACACAAAATACACCAAACAAACAGAATGTCATCCATTTCAAATACTTCAAAGATATTGGTGCTAAAAATGTTAAAATAAAATTGAAAGTCCATGAAACACTCATACAAATCGCTGAACCTTTTGCTTTTGCTCTTGTTGGGAAAATTTCATTAGTGTATAACCAAGCTGCACATGATAACGTTGATGCAAAAACAGCCACAAAGAGGAAACAAAGAGCCAAACAAATCATACCTGGAGTTCCTGTTACTTCCCAAACAACACTTTCATTACCACCAATTGGAAGGACTGAATGTCCATAATAACCCATTATTATACCAACAGCACCAATACAAAACCCCAAAGAAAAAGCCCCATAGATTAAAACATCTTTTCTTCTGAGTTTATCAATGAGTAAAATTGGGAAGATTGTGAATACCACATTAACGACATATTGAACTGAGGCTGAAAGAACTTTTACTTCGCCAGTTAATCCTATCATTTCACAAATGAATATTAAATAATACATCAAAACTCCAATTCCACTCAACTGTGTAACTATTTGTGTTATCATACCAACAATTAAGTGTGGTCTCAAATCAGCTCTAACAAGATCCAAGTATGAACACCTTTGCGAATCATTTTCAAGATTATCTAAAACAGTTTCAATCTCATTCAAATTTGTAGGAGAGCCACTTTCACTACCCTTTTCAGTAGGCTCTTTCACTTCATCTGATATATCTGGTGAATCAGAATCATTCAAATTCAATCTTTTCATAATCTCTGATGCTGCTCTCCAATTTGATTTAGAAGCATGCCATTTTGGCGATTCAGGAAGAACGAAAGATAACACCAATAGTAAAGATCCTGGAATCAATTCTATACCCCAAGCTATTCTGAAAGAACGACTATCATTAATGAATGCACAGAAGTAGCAAATATAGAACATAATCATGATACCCCAAGTTAAACACCATTGTAAAACAGATGTAGCTAGTCCTCTTTTCTTTGCAGGAATAACTTCTGCAAGATAAACAGGTAACAAAGAACTGAATATACCAATTGTAATACCTTTAATAGCTCTTCCCAGCACGAGCATTGCTATGTTCCTAACACAAATGGAAATGACAGATCCAACTATCCAGAAAACTGTAGCGACTCTCATTGAAAACAATCTACCAAAATGATCAGACACTATTCCAGAAATCCAGCAGCCAACTGCAACTTGTTAGTAGCTGAGTCCTTCATAGTTTAAATTTTTTTTACTTACTGAATGCACCAACTGGATTTGAACCACTTACTATACCTTGAAGAAGAGATCCTGGAAAGTTAAAATACTCAGAAAAAGCATCTTGTCCGATGAAAACTGCCATGGAAGAGGTTTCAAAACCTTGAAGAGTTCCTCCAAGTGCTAGAATCCATAATATCCCTGCTAAACTGTACGTTTTAAAACTCATCAATTGTTCTGTGTGCAGATGAACCACAATTTGAACAGAAGGATCGATAAGTTTTTCAAAAACTGTTTAAAAACCCACAATTCTCCATATAATAACTCAAATTCATCATAGAATTCCGAAACCACCTTTACATTCTTCTAAACTTTCTTCATCTTTGTGGTTTTAAACAGTTTTGTGATTTTGTGTCAATAAAGGTTATATTTCCGAGGGTGAAACAACCGGAATTTTTCATTGACACTTGTCGAATAAAAGAGCTGAAATCATTTTATATAACAAAGATTCCAGCAAAATTGTTCCCAATTGGCCATGTTTAATATCTTACAGAGAGGGCAATATGTTGCTAATTTTTCCTTGACTCTTGTCGGGTTCATTTCTGCCTTTATTGTTATCTCATCTTGGGGTCAACTTTTTGCCAATGATGCATTCAATACACCAAGTACAGTCTCTAATTTTGAAGTGTAAGTTGGTGTCCTTTTGTTTATCGATCCGTTCTTTGTACTAACTAATGATTATTCTAGCGCAGCCAATGTCAAGTTCAGTAGAAGATTTGGTTCGATTGCTGGTAAGCCTAAAGAAAACAACAAAGTTGTGTTTGATCTAGACACAGACTTATCACCATTGTTTAATTGGAATACCAAACAAGTTTTCGTTTATTTAACTGCTGAATACCCTGGTAAGACTGAAGGTTCAGTGAACAAAGTCACATATTGGGATAAAATCATCAAAACAAGGGATCAAGCTAAATTGAGTCTAAAGAATGAACGTTCTAAATATTCAGTTTGGGATGTTGAACCATCTTTTGAAAACAAAGAAGCCACCGTTAGATTAGAATGGAACATTCAACCTTGGGTTGGTCCATTAGTGTATGGCTCAACAACGGCAGAATCACCATTGACATTCTCTTCTCCTTCAAAAGAATCAACTGAAAAATCAAAAAACAAAAAGCAAAAGCAAAAGCAAAAGCAGAAGAAGAAACAGAACTAAACTAGATAATAAATGAGTAAAGCTACAAACAACTATTAAATTTTAGTCATTAAGTAATGTGTATAATACTAATAACAATGCTGTTATTTTTGCCATGATTTGGCAACGTAAACTTTTTGAAATATGTACAGGATTCTTTAAATATGCAATAACAAACCAAATTAAAATCACTAATCATAATAACATAAAAAACTCGCATCAATTAACAACTTCTTTAACAATTTTACCATTTTTGGAATTTTCTTTGGTCTTATTAATCAGTTGGACCATTCTTCGAGTATTTCTCTTTGGAAACTTTTCTTTAACAGAGGAGAAATATGCTGTTCTTCTTGTAATTCTCATGTAAACCGACTTTAGATGTCTCATAGTCTTTGGGTACTTCTCTTTCAATTCTTTGATAGTGGCGTTTCTCTGATGCTCATTGATACCTTTACCTCCCATAATATGATTATAGATTTGTTTTTCAACAACCAGTCTATGAATATGACCTAGAGCTAGATGAGGTTTTAAGAAACGACCTTTACTCACATATCTGGAGTGCTTCTCACCTGCTCTTCTTTTATCAGCCCTTTCGTATTTCACAGCTTTCTTGGCAATATAACCACCGATTAACTTTTTCTCAACAATATATAATGAATCATGGAATGTTTTCTTGTTCATAATTAAACGACGAATGATCCAATTAATATTGCTTGACGTGAAGGTAAAACCATGAACAAAGATTAAATCACGGAACAGCTTGGAAAACTGTTCTGAATCACCTTTCAAATAATAAAATTTGTAAATACTTCTAATGATACCATTATAGACCTTCTTCAAATTTGGTGGAGCTTTACCATCAACGGTCAATAAGGATTTAATCTTATTTTGAAAATTTTCATGAGTAACAGCATAACTACCCCATTTATCAATAGTAGAGAACAACATTAATTCCTGTTTCATATAGTTGATCTTTTGATTAACTTCGAAATCAGGGTTGACAACTCTGAAATTGGTCATAATTCTGTAAGCATCATCTGGCTTATAGAATTTAATCAAAGCTTGCACAACTGGTTTGATGACAAGGAAAGGAAGGGTTCCTTCAATAAACAGTTTACCCTTTTGACTCTCCTCAATAATTCTATCAACAACAGCGATGGGATCATTGAAATTGTCCTTGCTAATAATTCTCAATTGAACCATGGAAACCAACAAGTCACGATAATTCATAGCCTCAACCTTTATCTTTTCATCATTCATCAGTTGGAAAACAACTAAAGAATCTTCATATCTACCTCTTCTGTTGTAACTTGTCATTAACGTATGATAATGTCCAGCAGTTCTAGGGATACCATTACCTTTCATTCTCTGGAAAACATTCAATGCCTCAGTAAACAGCCCTTGCATGGCATAATACTGGATTAATGTAAGGTAATAAGTAGATCTCTCTATGTATGATGGTTTCTTCTCTGTGAGAACTTTAAAAGCAGCATGAGCAGGCAAAAATTTCCTTGTGATTAGCAATGACTTAATCAACAAACTGTACATCATGATAGTTGGTTTTTGATTAGACAACTTCAAGAATATCTTGCTAACTTTGTCATACTGACCGATGGTGAAGTGAAGATGCATTAAATTTTGAATAAACTTCAAGTTGGGTTCAATTTCTAGAGTCTTCATATAGGAATCAATTTTCTTTAATGCTTCAAAATCCTGACTTCTGACACAAGCTTCCAATACCAAGTTCATATGTTCAATGGTAAGAACTTCATTTCTCTCGGCTAACAGCTCCAACAGAGAAACTGCAGACTTAGAATCACCCATTCTTGCGAATTGTTTCATCAGAATCATAAATGTTTCCGGGTTTGGTTTGGATTTGATATCTTGGATTTGACCTAAATACTGAAGAATTTCTTTATAGGAAGAGCAAGCCAACGCTCTTTTCATGTATAAATTAAGAATATCTACCGTTGGCTCAATACCTGTATTCTTGTATGCTTTCACCAGTTCATCAAAATTGTCGTATTTTTTGTATTGTAGGAATTTTCTGAATATTCTAGTGATTTGATAGTTGAAAAAACGTTTTTCTTCTATAAATCCCAGTATTATAGGAAAGAATTCAGGTTTGCAGAATTCAAGGCTTGTGATTAAATTGGCAATCATACTCTTAGTCTTTTCTGATTGAAGATGTGGATATTTTTTCGCATGCTCTAATGCACTGAGGGGCACACCAGTGTAATAAAGTTTCTTAAAGATTAGATCATAGTATTGCATGGTCTTCAAATGATTTGGTGTAAACTCCCATATCTTTAGAGATTGTTCAAAGAAGCCTTTTGCTTCATATTTCTGTCCTAGAAGATACAAAAAATTCTGTTTGGCCAGATCGTTCTGTATGAAATCAAAAACGAACAAGAACTCATTAACATCTGGCTTGAAAGCGTCAACGATCGAATTTAGACTTTCACTGAAAACTCTTCTTTCTGGAGATGAACCAATTTCTATGTTTGGGAATTTGATTGAAACCAACGTGATCCATATCATTAAAGCCGTTCTCTTTCTTCCAGCCTTGAACAAAGCATTCATGGACAAGTTTAATACTGTAAGCAAATCTTCTGTACTCCAATCTTTGTAGTCTTCTTTGATCTGTTCCCATTTTTTGAGCATTGCTAGCTTTGATATCACAATTGAATGGTCTTCAATATCTAAATTTCCTTCAAGCTTCTCTATAAGCTCATCTATCCAATCGTACTTCTTGTAGCTGAAGAAAATTTCCAAACATGCAGATCTATATTTATCTAGTGTATTATGCTGTGATAATGCTGCTTCAAGAGACAGATCCTTTAACTCCACTAGACTGTCTCGAGTTTTTGGGCTCTTCTGAATTAATTCATAAAGTCTGTTATCTAAAGTTGAAGGGATGATGGAGCTTTCTATAGGCACAAAAGTGGAGTTGAATCTATTTATAGACAGAGAACCTCTCATTATATACAGTGATGGTTTGGGTAGAGGTTCTCTAGATGCTGTTGAGAGTTTGCTGAGCAATCTGGATAATGATAGTTTGGGTATGATTGAGTTCTGTACAAGCCCAAGTCGCACAGTCCTGCCCTGGTTTCTAAGAGACCAGCTCAGGAGCTCTGCTTGGCACTGCCTGCTAGTGTGCAAACAGATATCTTGGATTCTAAGGGACATCTATAGGTGTGATTCCATAGATATGATTAATTAGAATGATGGGCTTTGGATGGTTAAAAAGATGGCGTGCAATAAGTGGGAAAACCTCAATTCAATGGATTTATTCCTGGTAATTAATATCTCTATATGCAAGGATGTTGCCTCTAGTGTCCAGAATACAATACAGATCGTTGGAATGGTCAGCAGAATACGTTTTATCAAGTGTTTATTCGTTTATCCTATTGTTCTCTTGAAAAAAGTGAAAAATTCGAAATGAAAAAAAAATAAAAAAATCAAACCAGTCCAAATTCCGGCGAGTAAAAATCAGTTCCGGCTAAGCTCATCGCAGAATTTTTTTGTTAGATTCTACTGTTTAAAAGTTGTTTCAAGAGTATTTAAGATAATCTCAGTGATTTGAGCATCAAGAAGGAAATAGGAATGGCTCCATACGACAACAATAGAAAGCTACCGAGAAATCCGTATTTTGACAAAAGGGAGAAGAAAAGTGAGTCTTTCGATAATTCAGTTTGCTCTCATAATACTAACAGGTACTGTTTTCCAAAGACAGAGAAATCAAGCAGGCTCTAGTGCACAGAGCTAGACTTAGAAAGAACTATATCAAAGAACTTGAAAGAAGTGGTGAAGCTGTTCCTGAAAAGGAAGAACGAAGAAGATATGATGGCGATTCTGATAAAAAGAACTCTTATCAAGACCGTATCAAATTAGTCAAGGAAAGAAAACAGCAAACCCGTCAGCAGAGGGAAGAAGAAAAAAAGGAAAGAGAAAAGGAAATAGAAAAGAAGAAACAAGAAAGATTAATGAAGAAAGAACGTTTATCAGCTAAAACAAGATCTGGTCAACCTAAAATGGGTCCAAGAATTGAAAACTTGTTAGAAAAAATAAAGAAAGACTATGTTTGATTTTATCACAAGTAATAATACATTTATCAAATCATCATAACGACACTGAAGCTATTAGTAGCTGCAAACTTTTTGAAATATTGTTAACATCAAATCTGTCATGGTCAAAGGTATTAACGTTTCTATCATTTGACCAAGGTCCATCTCTTATTTCCCAAAATCCCTTTTCTGTCACACCTGATGGTATAGGGACAGTTTTTCTATAAATGGTCTTGTAAGCTGCGGTTTGGGTTTTATCCAACAACGTGTATATCTGGACATCACCACTGATTCCATATGCAATAAATCTAATCAATGGTGTTTTATTTAATGTAGGATCATTTATCCACCATTTTGGTAAGCATTGACATCTTTGCAATTTTGGAACGAATGACACGTTAGCTCTGAAACGATTCTGGCTATTTTGAACACCTGTTATAGAGCAGTTTAATTTATCTGTAGTAATGGTAACATTATCCTTAAGCAATAAGCTATTCGTGATCTTTCTAACCAATGGATCATTTTCAACTTCAATGAAGTCACCATTTGTGTATCTAAGCACAGTCATTGAATAATCTTTGGTGGAAACAAGAATTTTATCATTACTAACATCAATGTGTACAATCAAAGAATCAAATAATTTCACCAATGTTGACTCTGTTAACTTTTGGGATTTCAAATTATATTCCACTCTGAATAGTTCATAGCCTGATGAAAAGATAATGCTGTCATCTTGTAATTGCTGAATAGATAAAACTGCACCCTTTGTCTTTAAGTTAAACAATTCATAAACTTCAATACTATCAGAGCTGTCTGGATTTTGCTTGACTTGAAGAATTTTCAGTGAACCACCAGATTCAGTACCACAACCAACTAATAGACTTCTGAAGGATTTATTCTCAGTAGGTAATATCCATTCAGAAATGCACAATGGAGTCTCCTCATGAAACAAGGGATTACCGTTCTTCTTTGAAAACAACGTTTCATTCAATTGTTTAAACCTATTGGCAAATATCAGACCTGTTTCAGATAAAATAGCAAAAACCTTTAGATGTGATAAGTATTTAACCTTTTTAGCTAATTGATTGAGTTTTATACTCTTTATAATAGGTCCTGGATTTACTGATAATGAGACCAAGCAGAAACCATCATCTCTAAGCAATGCAATCCTGGAATCATCTAACATTAGGGCAGAGTAAATGCTTCTATCCCTCAATTCTTTGAGAACGATTGGAGTAGGAAGCGAGGAACCAGTTGGAAGCTTCCAAATATGTTTTGATATGAGAATAATATCGCTATCAGCTTTATGAAATTGTATTGGTTCATCTGTTAATCTGAGTTTGAAAGTTTCTTGTAGTATGAACTCATTGTTAGGATGAAAAGCATATGTTACCAAATCACCAAATCTTGAGCTGATATAAATGATTTCTTCTGTGAATACAAAATCATGAGGCTCCTTGATATCAATTTCAACATTCTTGAGCAATAAAATTTCACCTTCGATGATGTTATAAACTGAGACACTGTTTTCGAAACCGACAACGATGTAAAGGATTGCATCATTGACAAAGAATTTGACAAAATTTGGTTGTTCTGAAATCTCAACTCTTTGACCCAATAATGAAATTTCACCAGCTGCTTGATAAAGGGACAAAAAAAAAACACTGCCTTCAGACTCTGTTGTTAATAGGACCATGAAATTTTCTATGCAGTCTGCAAACATAATTTCTTCATCAAGGAATTGTTTCGTTAAGGTTTGCTCATTCTCAAAATCTGCAATGACGATGGAGTTCTCCGTCATTTGGAAACAAATGTTGTCTAAACTTGAGATGTGAATTGTTCTAGAAACCAAATCTAAGCCACTGTCATGAATATCAACCAATTCGTCTAGATTATATTTAAAAACTAGTGTTTTATCAACATATGAAAAGATAAAGAAAATTTCATCATTAACAGAATGATGATAGACATTTTCAGCCCTTCTTAAACTTGAATCATTGATCAGCTTTTCTGCATAAAATCCCATCTTCAATTTCGATAATGATTTTCCATGGCCCATCCATATTTCCTCAGATTTATTCTTATTAACAACTTCCATACTGAACAAAGGAGCCCAATTATCCCATTTATCAATGAATTTTGAAACTTTTGGTAATTCAGAGGACGCATCAACGTTCAATTTCTCATAGCGACAATAACCACCGTTTGATAAATCACTTGAGAATAACAGGTCAAAGGTATTATCTCCCACCTTTTCTAATATGAAGTTCGTAATCTTTGGGACTTTCAAAATGGGTTTCAACTGAATGCTGTTGTCAACCATTGTGATTAAATATACAGTACCATCTTCTGTTGAAATCACAACTTCAGATCCACTACCAAACAATGACTCTTTTGGTTTGAAGTAACTAACAGGGAATGAGCCAGTGTATGGTATTTTTAGAAAATCTTGATTTGCACATAGAATCTGGTTCATTTTAACAAGAACAAGACTGTGTTCCATGACGAGTAATACTGAATCATTCAAAGGAATCGTAAGAACTGGGAGAGGGAAATCTGCTTGCAGTAAGAGTGGTGTGTGTTCCATGATCCTAGATTCATCTAACCACCATTCAAAAAGTCTTATCAAAAATCTCCTGTGTGAAGTCATAACCATAGTGAAAATAAAGCCTCTTGAGTTTTCTGGATGACTGGTAGGCTCAACTAGACAAGTGTTTAGTATTATCCCATCGAATACAATATTATGCAACCTATCTATCATGACGCCATGTGCAGAGTTCGCAAAATAGTAAAGTCTTATAAGTCCTTCCATTGAAGTCAATAATGCAACAGTGCCTGAAGAATGGGTGATTATATCTCTTCCAACATCTGACAATTCAGGCAGATCCTTTTCATTGTTACTAGTTTTCCACCATTGAACAACATATGCTTTTATTTCATTATTTTTCGCGTAGAATCGTATGAGGAGGAAGTACCCATTTGTAAGTGTTATCAACAATGAATCCTCATCATAAACACTTTTTTTCACTATTTGGCCTTTTAGTATACTAGAAGACCTCACCGTAGAATTGAATTCAAACAGAAATTCGTTATTTATTTTGATTGAGCTATTCTGTACCGTCACTAGTATCTGCTCAAGTTTAGGGTCTTCTTCCTCCTCGATCTCGATTGGTTCAGTATCGGTATTTTCTTGACCAAGTTTTGAAGTATACTTCAACATTTCTGACTCTAGATCATCGAAATCATCAACACCAAAAGAATCTGGATCAACTGGTTTCAGGTCTTTCAGCATTTTCTTTGTGAGAAATGATCCATCATTTTCTGTACTCTCCAATTCCAGCCCTGTGAAGGGTTTATTCAAACGATAATTGAGCTTGTAAATGGCATGAATGATGGGACTTGAGATCACTTTGTGCCTCAACACGCTGTATTGATCGTTGAATTTGTTCGTTTCAACCTGCTTCTCGTCAACATTCCACTTGAAGAACTCAGCATCGAGATCATTGTCCAGATTCACCGTGTCGTTCTCCTGTATTTCAATCATATATGCTGAACATAGCTTTATGTCTGATTATTGATTCGAATTGTATGCACTTGTTATGTGTGTATTCGCGAAAACACCAAAATCTACAACAATGATCTCTATTGTAATTTATTTATGTACAAATTCACTCGTACTTCCTAATTATATACAGGACAATCCTTCAGATAAAGTCCACTCTAATCGGATTGATTTTTCTTTTGGTATTCAGCAATCAATTCTTTTTGTAAATGACCTGGAGCTTGAGCATAATGTTTGAATTCCAATGAGAATTCACCCTTACCTTGAGTAGCAGCTCTCAAAGAAGTAGCAAAACCGAACATTTGGTTCAATGGGCATTCAGCAGTGATGGTGAATTCATCTTGACCGTTTTCAGTGTCTTGGATGATAGCAGCGTTTTTGTTCAACAAGGCAATGACATTACTTTGGAATTCATTTGGAGAAGTGACAGCAACATTCATGATTGGTTCTAAGATGACCGGGTTAGCTTTCAAGAAACCTTGTTTAAAAGCAGCAACAGAAGCAGTCTTGAAAGCCATTTCATTAGAATCAACAACGTGGACTTGACCATCGTTAATGTTCATGTGAACACCTAAAACTTTATGACCAATCAATGGACCTTTTTCAATGGCATCTTCAAAACCTTTTCTACAAGCCAACAAGAATTTTTCAGGAATCTTACCACCAACAATTTGAGTCTCGAAAGAGTTTTCACCTTCAACTGGTTTCATTTCACCAGCAACTTTAGCGAATTGACCAGCACCACCAGATTGTTTCTTGTGGGTGAAATCGAAAGTGGAAGGGATAGTGATGGCTTCTCTGTAAGAAACTTGTGGTTTACCAGTGACACATTCAACACCATATTCACGCTTCATACGTTCAACGTAAATTTCTAAATGTAATTCACCCATACCTGAAATAACAGTTTCTTTAGATTCTGAATCATATTTAACTCTGAAAGTTGGATCTTCTTTTTGGAAACGATTAATGGCCTTAGAGAAATTAGCAACATCTTTTGATTTTGGAGTGATTGACAAAGAAATAACTGCATCTGGAACATGCATTGAACTCATTGTGATTTGAACGGTACCATCAGTGAAACTATCACCTGAAGAACAATCAATACCGAAAGTTGCACAGATTTCACCAGGACCAACTTCATTAACATCTTCCATTTCTTCAGAGTGCATACGTACCAATCTCGAAACTTTAATTTTTTTACCAGTTTTAACATTAGTGATGAATGAACCTTTCTTTAAACGACCTTGATAAACTCTCAAGTAAGTTAATTGACCATATTTACCTTCTTCCAATTTGAAAGCTAAACCAACGAATGGATCTTTGGAAGATGGAATCAATTCAACTGGAGTTTCAGCATTTTTAACGTCTAAACCTTCATTTAAAATTTCAGAAGGATTTGGCAAATAATCACAAACAGCATCTAAAACTTGTTGAACACCAGTGTTAGCTAAAGCGGAACCCATTAAAACAGGTGTGAATTTTCTAGCAATGGTAGATCTACGAATGGCATCTTTGATTTGTTGAGGAGTTGGTTCTTTTTCATCAATGAACAATTCAGCGATTTCATCATCAACATCAGCTAAAGTTTCAATTAACAAAGCTCTTTTCTCTTCAACTAAATCAACTAAATCTGCAGGAACTTCATCTTGTCTAACAACAACACCTTGAGTACCTTCATTGTAAAGAGCAACTCTATCAATGATGTTAACAACACCTTTCAATTCAGATTCAGCACCGATTGGAACTTGGATGGCAGCAGCTGGGATTCTCAATTTAGAATTAATTTGATCAATACATTTGAATGGATCTGAACCCATTCTATCCATCTTGTTGATAAATGTAACTCTTGGGACGTTATAACGTCTCATTTGGCGATCAACGGTAACAGTTTGGGATTGAACACCAGAAACAGCACAAACGACTAAAACAGCACCATCTAAAACTCTTAAAGCTCTTTCGACTTCGATAGTGAAATCGATGTGACCTGGGGTATCAATCAAGTTGAAATGATAATCCTTGTTATCCTTTTCCCAAGAACAGTAAGTGGCAGCAGATTGAATAGTGATACCTTTTTCTCTTTCTAGATCCATAGAGTCCATTTTAGCACCAACACTGTCACGACCTCTAACTTCATGGATAGCTTTGATTCTACCTGTGTAGAACAGAACACGCTCGGTGAAAGTAGTCTTACCTGAATCAATATGGGCAGAAATACCAATATTACGCAATCTGGAAGCACTTTTAATATCTTCCTCAGGTAGTTGAGAGATGATTCTGTCAATAGCGACTTTTTCTTCATCGTATGTTCTGGAGACGGAAGTGTTGTGGAATAGTCTGGCATTCTGGCGGAGCAAACCAGTCATCGGACGGGTTCCAGCCAAAGCACTGAAGCCTCGCAATACTCTAGACATCTTTGGAAAGGACAGAATCTCAATGCAAAATGAAACTTCAAATGCATCAACAAATAAATCGAATGTGAAAAAAAAAATTCGATTCGCGAAAGTAAAAATTTTTTTACGTAACATTTTTTATACGTCAAATTAGTACAAGCAGTATAGTATTTTGAAGAATTATGTAGAAGTATGTAGTGAAAGAGGGTATATTATAAGACACAACGTGTTATTCACAGGTGTGTTCTTTCAGTGGTTTTTGATGGCTCCAATAAATGGTTTTTTTCGAGGATTTGCTCCAAGTTAGCGAAAACTTGTCTGTCATCTTGAACTGCATCTTCAAGGCCATATTGAATGATGGAATAAATACCGTATAAACCAACAAGTGTAGATACGATAAATGCAATATAACCTTTTAAGGTGAAACCTTCTGGTAATGGAGCAGGTTGTTTGTTTTCACCAGTCAAATCAAAGAAGTCCATGTTACCAGCAGCATTACCTTCAATTGGGACACCAACACTTTTACAAGTATCATAATAATTTTCTGGAGGTGTTTGTTTTTGAATAGATAAAGGATCTTCAATGAAAACAGCAGCTAACCCTTGTTCTAAATGCCAGTCAACATGACAATGGAAGAACCAGACACCTGGGTTATCAGCTTTGAATCTAAGAACCATATAACCGTTGGCTTCAACAACTGCAGTGTCCCTGATCATTGGGTATTTTGGAAATGGATCATGGTTTTCTGGGTCATATGCCGTTTGATCGTCATCTGCAAAGGCTTTGGATTTTTGAACAACTTGGAAAACATGACCATGTAAATGGAATGGATGTCTACCAGTATCTTGGTTATTGACAACAATTTCAATGATATCGTTTGCCTGAAGAACAAAACTGTGAGTGTTTGAACCATAGATATGAGCATTAGTAGCATCTTCACCTGAGCTTAAAACGGTTAAAAGAGTTGGAACAACAGGTTGAACAAAAGTGATGTTATTGAAGAAAGAATAACTAACACCATCGCCTAAGTTACCCATGATAACATCAAGAACGATTTGATAATCTGGTTCATCTAATAATTCAATGTCACCAACTGGTTTCAAATGGAAATCGTTGAAAGATTCAGTGTTTTCTTTATGATGAGCTGAAGGTAATGGTAAATCTTCATCATATATGATATAGTTCAGAGCTTCTAATTTCAGATCTTCTGGAATGGTATCTAACATACTATCATCGAATTTTTGCATAAATGCATAGTTTTTAGTTACTGTAGATTTGGATTTAACCAAGACACCATATCTCTGGCCAACAGAGATGTACAAGTAATCAACTTTTTTTGGTTCAACATAAACACCATCAATTTCAACAATTGTAAAGTCATGGTCTTCAATGTACACGTATTGTGAGACGAATAAACCCATGTTGACAAATCTCAAGAAGTATGTGGTGTCTGTCTTGAAATGGATTGTGTTGTTAGCGGTGTCATTCATCAAAAGGTTCTGTGGAATTGGTTCAGCACCAGTTGGATTGTATCTGTTCAAGAATTCACCTGCAATATCGTAGTATTGACCATGGTACACGTCTGCAATAGTAACAACCTTTTCTTCATCAAAGTCAAATGGAATTGGATCAGTGTCGTGAATGACGAAGGCACCTCTCAAACCATCACCATATTGAGAACCTGTGTGGGAATGGTACCAGAAAGTACCTGCCTGGTCAGGAACGGTGAAGTTATACAAGAATGTGTCATTTGGTGCAATGGGACATTGTGTAACCATTTCAGGACCATCCATGTAGTTTGTACCACTCATAAACAAGCCATGGAAGTGCAAAGAGGTGTTTCTGTCGCCTAACCCGTTTGTGAGGTAGAGCTGCACTCTGTCACCCTTGTTGACGTGGATTTCTGGTAAAGGCCACTGGCCATTGAAGCCAATCACCTGTTTCTCTTTGACACCATCAGGGTTCGCAGTAACCCATCCGGCGGTATAGTGGAGCGTGTGTGTCTCAGCACAAACACTCGACACCAGCAAGACCACAAAGGCCACGAACAACTGGTAAGAAAGCATTGCTGGGGGCTTTATAATTGGGCCTTTGTGTAACTAGAATCACAGAATTTTTTCAACCCATTTACCTGACTAAGCTTTGTCTCATAGGATCTCGGCCGAGTGCTTAGTGACTACAAAGTGGACTACTTTGGCTCTCTATTATCAGCATCAGTACAAGTAACTGGCTCTTTTATTCACAGTTTGGCGACTTCTTCTGGGCCATCAATCATCGTCTTCACCACGTTTTTTCCGTTGTTCACGACGTTATCGTACGCTTCTTTGGCTTGTTCGAACTTGTATCTGTGCGAGATGACTTTGGTGACATCGATCTTACCCAGGGAGATCAAGTCCACTGCGTCTTTGTAGTCACCGTGGCAGTACCTGAAGTTACCTGTGAACAATATTTCTTTGGATGTCAGGTCTGCAATTGGGAAATTGACGTTGTCTTTACCCATACCAACTTGAACGAAGCTTCCACCAGCCTTAACAATATCAATACCATTTCTGATACATATCTCAGCGCCAGTTGCCTCAATAATGACATTTGGCTCTTCCCCTAGAAGATCTAGAACTGACTGCTTGAAGTTTTTAGTCTTGAGTGAGTTCAAAACATGAGTAGCACCAATGTCTTTAGCCATATCCAACTTTGCATCAACAACATCAACAACTAGCACCTGGGTAGCTCCAAAGGCCTTAGCAACACCAGCTGCTAACAGACCAACTGGTCCAGAACCAAAAACGACAACTCTCGAATTGAATCTGACACCAGCCCTCTTAGCAGCATGGACACCCACTGCTAAAGGTTCAACTAATGCACCTTCTTCCAATGAGACATGATCTGGTAGCTTGACCAAAAAATCTTCAGGGGAGTTGTAGTATTTAATTAAAGTCCCATCATAAGGAGGAGTAGCAGCAAATTGCATATGTGGGCACAAATTGTAGTTACCTGACTTGAACTCTTCACTGTATCTACTAGGAATACCTGGCTCAATGGCGACTTTGTCGCCAACTTTGACTCTGGTGACTTTAGATCCCACTTCAACAACGACACCAGACGACTCATGACCAAGGACCATTGGTGCTTCAACAACGAAGTTTCCAATCTTCCCATGTGTGTAGTAATGGATGTCAGACCCACAGATCCCTGTCTTCTTGATAACTAATTTGACATAATGCTCATCTGTTATTTCTGGAATTGGCCTGTTTTCTATCACTATTTCACCAACTTTTTTTAACACAATAGCTGGATTAGTCAATGAGGAAGACATTATCCAATGAAAATGATTGATGAATGGATTAACGTGGTTTAGAAGTATACGTGTTGTTTGCTTGATTGTGTTTGAGAGAGAAAAGCTCCCCAGTTTTTGGATATATCATCGACGGCCCGAAACGGAAGTTTTAGGCTAAAGAAGCACCGAAACTATGAGACACACAATCACTACTTAATGTACTTTATAAGTTTTCAATTTCTATACGTAGCTATATAATTAGTAACCTGTTTGCCTTCTAAAATGGATATATTATATTTATGTACAATTTTAGTAATTCACTTCAACTTTTGGCTTTGGTACTTTAGACTTCAAAAACGTAGACAACTTTCCATAGTAATTCATTAAAACTTCGGGTTTGCAATTAATCTTCAATAATAATAAATAAATCTCGACAATTTCTGTTCTAGTCTTTTGGTGACCATCAATAGACAAATCACCAATGAAATTATTCAACTTTTGAATTATTGATTCTAATTCTCCACAGTCTTCATGATCACCATCTTCAAAGTTTTCAACATTTGCAATTATGTAAAACTTAATCATGAATAAGCAAGTGTACTTCTCTCCTTTCAATTTCTTATCCAATAAGTACTTGTTAAAAATGGATTCAAACTTTTGAATGAAACTTTTTGGTTTGATAGATTGAATCATAAGGCATAACGACTTGAATGTAAGACTGTTAATATGCCTTGACACTTGAGAAGTTCTTGTTAAGGGTATCAATGTCTGTAATAATGTAGTGAAAGTTTCATCAGTTAACGTGTTACCAAAGTACACAATGTCTCTTAGAAATATAATAAGCTTTCCTAGGAGCATTGTACGATTTGTTGAAACCATATCTAAAATGTCATCTAAACTTTCAAAAATCTTCTCTTGAAAATAATCATAATATTGCTCAGGTAAATGTGATCTCAAGTGACCAATTAATATATCAAAATGATCATATCGTTCTTTCCAATTGTCTGAACTTTCTTTCCCATGGAATATACTGAAAAGCAAATCAATATCGGAACCATCTAAGGAATCAATAAACTCGTCATCGATAGTAATCTCAGGATCGTCTCCAAATAAATCAGATAAGTATTCTTCAACGTTTCTTTCTTCAGAATCTAGAAGTTTAGCAACCTTTTCATCAAGTCTGAGAAGAGTTCCTGGTGATTTTGGAGTAGGAGATGATTTAATCAAGGATGTCCTATTTGGTGAGATTATTGGAATCTTACTTGGTGAAAATGAGGATGAGCTAGGCGATCTTTTTTTTTCATTAAATACGGTTCTTAGAATTGATCCTTTTCTTGGAATTTTCTCTGGTGTACTTGGTATTTCTGGTGTACTGCAAATCAGACTTTCTGGACATATCATTAGCTCAACGTCATCAAAATTAGATACAGACCCAATAATCGGAGAAGACGGATCATAAACTTCTTCAAATTTAATTTGTTTTTTAATAGCTAAACTTGGTGTAATAGTATTTAAATTTAACACCGAAAGAGTGCTTGATACACCTTTTTCTTGTAGTGAATTTTCTTGATTTGAAGCTTCTTCAATTTCAGATTCTAAATCTTTAATCGGATTATAATTCAACAAGTCGGTGGGATGAATTTGAGTCTCAACAGGCATTAAAACACTTTGATCGTCCTTATAAATAACCTCTGTTGGCGGTCTTGATTTTGACTCAAGGACAATTGTGGAAACAGGAACTTCTTCGTTCATATTTGATGATGAAGTTTGAAATTTTATTGGTTCATAATCTTGATGTACTCTTTTAGAGTTTTCAGTTTCAGAAGAGTTTAAAACAGTCAATGGTTTCCTTATGATATCGTTTGAATTAAGATTCTCCTGTAGAGAATGACTATGTCTTGTTGGAGATGGTGATTTCCTTATTTTGAAACCCACTTTGATTTTGTCTTCTTGTTCCATATTTTGCCTTTGAATTGATTCTGATTTTTCATGGGCATTTTTTTTAATAGAAATTGATAAATCAGTGTCAGCACCAATAGTTAAAACTTCAACCTCATTTGCTGAATCTAATGTAAATGGTCCTATAAGTTGTTCATCCTCTTGAAAAAGACTGATATCTGAGACTCCAAGATCGTCTGAAAGATAGCTTAAATTCAAAGGTGAGCCTTCTAAGTTTTCATCATACGCTGGTAGTTGCAATGACAGTTGGGAATCAATAAGATCAACATCAAGATCGTAATCGAGATCAGGAATAGGAGTGAGTTCACTGACACCACGGTGATATTCTTTACTGATATGAATTTTATCACAAACAGCCTTAGAACTTTTATTCTTCTTTTGAATTCTGGTGATTTTCTCTAATTGATGTTTGAGGATAATGATAATAGCAATAATAGAAATAATGATAATACCAACTATGAAAAACGGGAAATAAAGATCCAGTAAGTTTTCAATATAAACATGTACTGTTGAGTCCAATTTGTTGATCGACCTGGTTGGTGACTGGAACAAAGAGCCATCACTGAACTGTTGCAAGAGTGCCTCAAAACCATCCATTCCTTCAAACTGATCGATACCAATATGTCCTTCTTCAACCCCTTTCATACGGAATTTATCATCATCATCCTCAGGCTCGAATACTTCTTCATGGTACTGTTCTTCACCAAACTCATCAAAAGATACAATGTTTGAGTCACCACGACTACCGCCCTGTTCAAAATTATCGTGCTTGTAACTGGGTATATCAGGAACACCTAGAAGTAATTTTGGACCACTGGGATGACTATACTTGAATACATCAATGAAGTCTTTCCATATTGAATTGAAAACAATGCTGAAGTACTTGAAAAGCTCCATAATCAACAAAAACCAAACAATTCAAAACAGTAAAATTAACCAGATACCAAAAAATACAATCCATGAATCTCTTTTCGATCTGTAACACACAAGATCACACAAAAATTTGTGTTTGATGTTTTCTTCAAAACTATCCTCAGATTTGTTTTAAATAGAAAAGGGAAAAAACCAAAAAAAACGACATAAATTTTGACACAAAAACAAAAAATAAAACTTCATAAAGAACTAAAACCAAATCAAATCTTGATAAACTCAACTGGATCACGATCTGGCTCAACCCATTCAAACTCTTCATCCCCTCCACTCTCCCAGTACTCCTTATAAAGTGTCTCCTTTGAATCAGCAATTACGATAAACCCTCTTTCTCTCAATTCTTTGATTAAAACTTGATCGACATTTTCTGGTACTTGCTTCTGGGAAATGAATGATTTCAATAATGGTGTATCTTGTAAATCGTAGTTTGAAACATTTAGATAGTAACATTCCTTTGTAATCTCAGCAGCTTTTGAATATAATGAGAGTTCATAGTATTGTGCTATTCTTTTCCAATTAGAGGTTACTGGGAGCCATGAGATGTATGGACTTGAGAATAATAGTGGATGTATAACAAAACTCTTGAACAGCAGAATATTCACAAAGTACAATTCTAGTAAGGTAACAGAAGATAATGCAAAACCTGCTAGAAATCCGAATGAATAATTTATTCCACTTATAATCAATAAAGACCTTATAAATCTGTTTCTGAATTTATCAACACTTAGTTTATTCAAGAAATTAGAGCTCTCTTTCAATAATTGCATTGCCTTGTCATAATCTTTATACTTATAAAGCAGAAGTCTTAATGAGGTTTTGATCAAATCTAAATCATTGGCTTCCTTTACTAGTTCAAGGATTTTAGATGAGGGAGGGTATGGATTCATTGTGATATATGCTTTCAAAACTTTTTTAGGAATTTTTTGACTTTTATTCATTTCCTGTAACTGCTTCAGTAAATATCTATCGACATCAAACTTCTTGAATTTTAAGATATTATCAATGGAGTTTTCTGTAAACACTTTGGGTTCATCTGCTGCTGAATTATCATTTTGAAGATATTTTTTGCATAAAAAAATAATGCTGAGTTGTGTTTCTATACTGTTTTTGGATTTACCTACATGAACTAATGAAGCAATAGTTTTCTGTAAGTTCCGTAAACTTTGTTTGTTCATATCACTGGAAAAACCATGTAAACTGATAAAGTTTTATTTCTTGGTAATAGAAAATAATGATGCCAAATTCGAAGCGTAAAAGTATTCCAAGCAGACTTGTAAATGGATGTAATCAACACTAATAAAAGTTCATTTGCGAAGAATTGTATGGAGAAGAGTTGAAAGTTGAGAGTTGATAGTTCAGACGAAAGTGCAGCATAACCATTATCACGTGATATTGATCGCCATTTTCCCAATTCGGCAAAATGTAAACATAGTCTTAGTACCTATAACTTGAATTTTTGATGGAGAAATTTGAGCTCGAAACGTTCTAATTAGAAACTGATCAGCATCTGCTCATAGGTTAGACTCCAGGCCATATAACTGGCAAACATTCTGAACTATTAGCGCGATGTCAAATCCAATATTAACAGAAGAGTACGAAGTACTGGAGGTGATAGGAAGAGGGTCTTTTGGAAGAGTACGTAAAGTGAAGAGACTAAGAGATGGAAAGATCTTAGTTAGAAAAGAGATCCCATATGGTCATATGAATCCTAAAGAAAGATCGCAACTAGTTGCAGAATTTCGTATTTTAAGTGAATTAAAGAATCCAAATATTGTCCAATATGTGGAACATCAACATATGCCGGAACACCATATGCTCTTCTTATACATGGAGTACTGTAACGGTGGGGACTTGTCCAATATAATTAAATCTTACAAGCAGTCAAATGAATACATATCTGAAGGAATAATCTGGAACATTTTCACCCAGATGTTGATGGCATTATACAGGTGTCATTATGGGGAAAATTCTCCATTGATTTCCAACATTTATGACGACTTAGAATGTCCAAATAACGATAACAACACCGTGATTATTCATCGTGATATTAAACCAGATAACATTTTTTTATCAAATGGTAGTTTCAAACTTGGTGATTTTGGTCTTGCAAAATCGTTAAATCATGAAGTCGAATTTGCAACAACGTGTGTTGGTACTCCTTATTATATGTCACCTGAAGTCCTTTTAGACAAACCATACTCTCCGTTATGTGATATTTGGTCACTGGGTTGTGTGATTTATGAATTATGTGCGTTGCATCCTCCATTTAAAGCAAAAACTCATTTTCAATTACAGGAAAAAATTCAATATGGTATATATCCTGATATTCCAGCACATTATTCTACTTCATTGCAAAATATTATAGATCGTTGTATTCAAGTGGATTTGAAAAAAAGATCTTCAACTATTGAATTGTTACAGGACTTGAATTTCAAGATTCAAATGAAGAATTTACAATTGGCTAATTATGAAAAGAACTTGAAAAAATTCGAAAACGAGTTAATGATTAAAGAACAAGACCTGATTAAGGCAAAACAAGCTATAAATGAAGAGTTAAATTATCAAAAACAATTGATTGAACAGGGAATTGAAGAAATGAGAATCAGTTATCAGAAAGAATTCGATTACGTTCTTGAAAAGGAAGTTAATAAAAGAGTTCGCCAAGTAACAGGCAAATCTATGAAACCACCAATAGGAACTCCACAATATCAATACAATCGATCTCCATCTGAATACGTCAATCGCACATCAAAAGAATACGAGTTAGAAAATCAAAGAAAAAGTAGAAGACCTTTACAATTGATTAATGACGAACAACCAATTTCCAAAAAATATGTCAAACCTACAACGAATAGTTATTCAGTTCATCCAAAAGAGCATAAAGGTAATGAACTATTAACAAAAAATTCTCAACTTTTTGAATTCAATAAAATGATCGATGAAGAGTTGATCCCCAGTCCATTCTCTAGAAAATTCAATAACGAGTGGGTCTAATCATTTAACGAAATAATATACAATATTTAAACGTCAGAAAATCAACTTATATAAATACAACAACTCTAAACAGTAGCAGGAAAAGAAAGGGTTTATTCCCATTTCTTACCAGTTAAAGCTTCGTAAGCCTCAACGTATTTTTCTTTGGATCTGACAGCAATGTCTTCAGTCATACTGACACCATCTTTACCATTCAAACCATTAGAAGTTAACCAATCTCTTAAGAATTGTTTATCGTATGAGTCTTGACCTTGACCAACAGCATATGTGGAAGCATTCCAGAATCTTGAAGAATCTGGAGTAAGAACTTCATCAACTAAGACTAATTCGTTGTCTTCAGTTAAACCAAATTCAAATTTAGTATCAGCAATGATAATACCTCTAGTTTTAGCATATTCTTTAGCTTTTGAGTATAAATCAACGGCTAGTTTAGCAAGTCTTGCGGTTAATTCTTTACCAACGATTACTTCAGCTTGTTCAACGGAAATATTTTCATCATGTTCACCTTGTTCAGCTTTAGTTGATGGAGTGAAAATTGGAGTTGGGAATTCTTCAGATTCTTGTAAACCTTCAGCAGCTTTAACACCATGAACTGTACCATTTTTTTTATATTCTTTCCAAGCAGAACCAGTGATGTAACCTCTTACTATAACTTCTAATGGGACCAATTTATATTTGTGAACTAATAAAGAACGGTCTTTTAATTGATCTTTGTATTTTGGTTCACTTAGTGCTTTTGGTAATTTAGAGAAAAAGTCATCAGTTTCAATAATGTGTGTCTTAGTGTATGGCTTCAAGAAATCAAACCAAAATTGGGATAATTTGGTTAAAATAGCACCTTTTTCTGGGATACCATTTTCCATGATAACATCATATGCAGAAATTCTATCAGTTGCAACGAATAGTAAAGTTTGAGGATCAACTTCGTAGATATCTCTAACTTTACCACGAGCGATGAGTGGGAGGATTCCATCTAGTTCGGTAGTGGTGATTGACATGTTTGCGTATCTGTTTTAGGCTATGATAAAATAGAAGGATCAAAAAGATATATTTCTGCGATAGAAAATTAATATTCAATCTAATTTCCTTTTTGACTCAGAAAAAAATTGACACTTTTAAATCCGAAAAGCCGAGTACTACAACAAGGAACAAATTGATTAATTATTATAGTTTATAGTGTAAACGTCTATCTATTAAGGAAGTGCATATAATCGTCATTCAGCACTTCGGAGACGTAGCTTGATTCACATATCTGTTTTGTATTGAATCTTTTTTCTCTTCTCACCAATAGATTTTCAACAAGTGATTTTGCATTTTTCCAATCATGTTCAAACCACATCTTGTCTTTATGTTGATCACTAAAATTATGCCAGCTCCAATCTATTCTTGCTATTCTATGTGCTACTTTGGATTGTCTTCTTGATCTAATGGTGTTTGCTGATACTGGAGGTGGATCAAATGGTAATCTCCCCTCCATCACAGCAAATAATAGAACCCCTAATGCCCAACTATCAGTTTCTCTACCATCATAAGGCAAACCAATAAGCAATTCTGGTGGAACGTAATCTTCAGATCCACATCTTGTTTTTAATAATGGGTTTTCTGGATCTATTTCTCTTGATAAACCAAAATCAGTTATCGTTATTAATGAAGTGAATTTCAGATCTTGAATTGCAAATAATTCATCTGAAGAGTAGTTGATTAAAATGTTTTCTAATTTGATATCTCTATGAACAATGTTATTGAAGTGAAGATAATGAATACCAATCGCGATTTCAGCAAATATTTTCCTTATCAAAGCTGGTGACATTCTGAGACGATGCTTTGAAGCCAATTCAAATAGATCACCACCTTTGTAATATGGAGTAATGATTAAATATCTTTCAGGTGCAATGTTCAAAGACAACAGCTTGATAATAGACGGATGATGCATGTTTCGTAGTATATTTAATTCCCTTTTCAAAGAACTTTCAATTCTACTTTTGGTTTCTTGCTGTGTTGGTAATAGCACAATCTTAATTGCAACTTGCGATAACAATTGATTTGGTGCAGAGTCAATTAATTCTGCTAACACGACTGTACTGAAATTTCCCTTCCCTATATCTTTGACGTACTTCCAACGATGGGAAATTTTATCATTATCATAACCTTCATATGTTAGCTCTTCCAAAGATGTTGCTGATATGGACTGTTGCTCTCTTTCTAAACCTGCTAGTTGTTGGTCCTTATGCAATGGAGATGAAAAATTTCTTGTAGGAGGTGACACCAAATACTTGAGAGTTGGGTCGATTTCAGAGACTATTCTTTGTTTGTTGTTGTAATTCGATAGTACTTGGGTTGGTCTTGTAGTCAGTGATCCATACTTCTTGCTAGGGGAGGGAGGAACCCTTGATGACGGTATCCCTGTAAGAGAATCAATTGATGGAGTTCTTGAATGCGTCTGATCATCTGTCACGATTGGGGATGGTAATTCTGTCAATGAGTCAAACTCTGGCGATATTGGAGACACCAAATTTAATTCAGCATCTTCTTGTATGGGGCTAGTGCTTATCATTAGGTGGTTCCTTAGCATACTGATCTCTTGTGGTGACAATCCACTGTTGAAGGCCATTCCAGACACAGATAGGTGCAAAATACTGTTATCAGAGATCTAAGCCTTAGTGCTGAGGACAATCTTTCTTTTGTTTCATAGATAAACTTTTTGTGGTTTGGCCTAAAACCGACCAAACCCGAAAGGGAAATATTTACGAGATTAAGAGAAACTTGATTGGGGGCACAGGGCCTGGTAGGGGTCTTTGGAGGCTGAGACCTAGAAGAAGCAGTTACCAGTGAGTGATCTTTGATGATAGGGAAGGTGTAGATACAAGTAAGTCATAGAACACAGCTACAACTCGCTACAGTCTACTCACAACTATTACTTAGTAATAAGGCAGCTGAGCTATATTGGAAAATTGCATAGTGGTTATTAAGCCCAGGCCGCAATTTACCTCAACACTCAACTTGATTAATCAAATTAGCTTCTAAACTCAAAAGAACCTGAACCAACAGCGTTTTAGTGGCAAATGTCACAACTTCCCACAGAAAACAGAGCGCTTGTGGTGGCAGAGCCTCCGCCTGTTCCCCATGTCACGACTAACATCATCTCGCTTTCCTCAATTCTCAGGAAGTTCAGCGAGTTCTCGTTCACTGAGTTATCTTACGTTCTATCAACACAGCCAAACGATGAGCTTAAGAAGAAGAAACTGTTGGAATTAATCGTGCATTTGCGTAAAGAGTTTGTCAGACTTTATGTCCTTTTGAAATGGTCCAAATCCTCCTCTGTTGAGTTCACTAAACTTATTGATTTATTATGCTACTTAAAAGAGCAGACTCAACATTTCACTAATTTGTTGTGGGCTACTCAAAGCTTGAACCAGAGCTTATTGAGTGCTAAGCTACCAAATCCTGATATTGTAACTTCCCTGGAAGTGCTGAATAATGGTGAACCTATTCTTCCTACACATAATTTGATTAAAAGAAAAGAATTATCAAATGCGAAAGTATTGAAAGTGTTGAAAGATTTGAACGTTTTGCTAAGTATCAAATTTGCAATGGTTGATAATATTCCACAAGTGTTTTTGGAAGATTATGAGATTAAAGATGGTAGAATTTATATCAGAACTAAAGATTATCAATTTCAGTTGAGTATATTAGACGAAAAATCAAGTTTCATCTTGATTGATTTCCAATTCACCACAAACGGTGAGGAAAATGCTCAAGCAATTCCAAGTTGTACGAAATTGAGAAAAGTTGCTAATGAAATCTTGAAAAGAGGCAATTTCATGGAATTAGAGAAAATCTTCAAGAATTATGACAACACAATTAAGTTTTATCTAATTCATTTAAAATTAAACAAAATTAAACATATAAAACATCAGTATCATCCAGAAAAATTCTTGATTATTTTAAATTATTGGATACCATCATTTGTTTTCAAAAACTCATACATCGAAATTGGTTTGAATAAATCTGATGTGTTGATTTATAGATGGTTCAAATCAGGAAAATTTATTAAAACTTTTAAAGATATTCAAGATATTGAGATTTTTCTGCATAACATTCAGTTCAAACACACACAACAGATATTATCACAGATTAATGAATTGTATGTTAACAATTCTTTATTACAGTTAAATCCATCAACTGGGCTATTTTATTTTAAAAACTCAACTCCATTTTTAAACAATTCTTTGAAAAAATTAAACATAGATGATTTCAGAAACATCAATGAGAATTTGAAACAACTAAAGTTATCTCATAGATTTATGGAAATTATTTTAATTTTAACAGTCACAAATTGGCAATTAAATGATTCTCAAAAGTTTGCACATTCAGATTTGAAGAAAATCTTGTCATCTGGAAATAGTTCCTCGTTAATCACTTCAGCTTCACCAAATCCAACTACAGTCCCTTCAGCAGTTCAATCATCTGCAACCCCAACAAGTATGAATACACCAACTGGTGTGTCGAATGCTGCGACCACTACCCCTGCTCAAACCGTCAATCACATTGCTAAAAGTGTGAAATTTTTCAGACGTAGAGAATGGCCTGTCAATTGGCAATTAATTTTATTAATTGATGTTAATGAGATTCGTGGATTCATGGGTATTTTTAATAAGAATCTGACATTGGTCCATTTCAAAGAACTAAAAGTTGATGGATTGGAGTATCGTAATTCTAAAGATTTTGTTTCAGAAATCACCGAAGAAGTTTTAGTTGAATTGATTACTGTTGAATTAGAAGGTTCCAAATTCAAGCATGATTCGATTGGTTCTGACAAGAAAGAAAGCGAAGAATCTAATAATAAAGATAAAAAGAAGAGCGGGACTTTCTTGATTGAAACGAAAAGTTTTGTTGAAGTTTTGAATTGTTCTGAAGTGATTTATTTGAAATATGAAATTTTAGAAAATCTTGATATCAAGATTCAATTACATGGTAAATTATTTAAAAATTTTGAAAACTTAGAAATTTTAGAATTGAAGATCAATAATGTTTCAGGATTTCTCCAAATTGAAGAGATTTTTAAATTTGATCAAGTTCAAGACGTCAAATTTTTGAAAATGATAAAGTTGAAACTAGTGAAATTATCGAAAATCTTGGAATTGATTGATATTTTGCAAACTCAATTATCTAGTATCAACTTGATTTCAATCACTTTAAATGAGATCATTTTTTCATATAACTCACCGGATAATGTTATCAAGTTAAAACATTCTTCTGAAGGGATTAAAACAATTGAATTTAGTGATATTAATCCACATAAATTATGTCAATTATCAATTCAAGAGTATCTGAATAGGAATGGAATTTCAAAATTGGTTAAATATTTAACCAATTCAATCACATTATATGAAAAATTGAAAACAATTTCTAAGATTAATGAATTACCAACAAATGATATTAAACAAAATGTTAGTGTTGAAATTATACCTAAGAGTCTGAATAATTTTGATATTCTATATTTCAACAATCAACTTGGTGAGTTAATTCGTTTAATAATTCAAATTAAAAAACAAGAGAATGATATTTTCAGATTTTATTTAAGTGTTGAATGTTCATCACCAAAGAACCAAGTCAGATTCGATGAAATTTTCAAGTTTAACAATAAACAAGGTTTGATCAAGTTTGGTAAAGGTGCCATATTACTAAATGATTCAGTTTATTTAGGAGGAGAAGAATTAGAGAAAGGTTTGGATTATTTGAATGAATTGATCTTAGAAAGATTCAAATAATTAATGTATTATGAACAAAATAAAAGTTTACATTTGATTTTGAAAACAATCATTGTAGCTTGTAAAATAAAAATGGTGTAAATAAATAAATAAATAAATAAATAAATAAATAAATAAATAAATAAATAAATAATAAATAAGGCCACCATACTAAACTCAATAGTCGTAAGGTAATGGTTTATCCAAAACAGGAGGAATGTATCTATCATACATGGTACCACCTGGTCTAGTTGGTGGGATATAAGGATCTGGATGTCTGTATTTCACCAGTTTCTCCTCAGCTTGCTGAATCAACAAAGAAAGCTCTTTAGGATTAGAAACGTCTTTATGCAAATCAAACTGTGTTCTAATCTCTAATGCCTTCAACCGGTAGAGATCTCGTTTGGCAATCCAGTTTCTGGCAAGCACAAGGGACTTGCGGTACAAAATCATTACACGAGTGCGGTTTTGGGGCGTGAATGGCAACGACATTTTCCTCTCTATTGCCTTTGTTTCGTTTAGAAAGTGCCTATTGATGATCCCTCCTTATTAGTTTCGTTTTCGTGATCGCGAATTATCACCACATCCAGACATACCACTTTATAGTGTACCGAAACAGTGTAGAAAGATTGCTTTCGAATCAGTGGGTGAAATAATCCGAATAGGAAGTGCGAAATGTCAATTGAAGAGCTTGAAGACAGAGTCGTGCTCACGAGTCCTCATGACAAGACTACAACCGTTACCATTTTGAAATACGGTGCTACTGTTATTTCATGGTTATTGAAATCAAAAGAACAGCTTTGGTTATCATCAGCTGCGAAATTAGATGGTTCAAAACCTGTTCGTGGTGGTATCCCTTTAGTTTTCCCACAATTTGGTAAGAAGAATGAAGGTAAAACTAAGAATTTAACTCAGCATGGGTTTGCTAGATCTTCTGAATGGGAGTTCCTAGGTCAAGTTAAAGAAAATCCACCAACTGTTCAATTTGGATTAGGTCCAGAACAGGTTGATCCTGAAGTTTTAAGTCAATGGGAAGGTAATAACGACTTCACATTGATCTTAACTGTTGAACTAGGTGATGAAAGTTTGAAGACTGAAATTGAAATTTCTAATACAGGTGATGAATCATTTGAATTCAATTGGTTATTCCATACTTATTTGCAAGTTAGTGATATTGAAGACGTTTTAATCAATAATTTACCTGGTACAATTTGTTATGATCAACTATTAAGACAGAGTTATGAAGAAAAACAACCAGTTGTTCACTTTCATGAAGAAGTTGATAGAATTTACCAAAAGGTTGATGATGAAACGATCATTCAAGTTGTCGAATTAGGACATCCTGTTCATACTTTGAAAAGAAATAATCTACCAGATGTTGTCGTTTGGAATCCTTGGATCAAGAAATCTGCAGGAATGGGTGACTTTGAACCAAAAGATGGATTTAAAAATATGGTTTGTATTGAACCTGGTCATGTTTCCGAATTTGAGAAATTAGAACCAGGTCAAAAATGGGTCGCATCCCAAGTTTTGACTAAAGATGGTTTGAATTATCAATCTATCTAGAAATATCTAAGACTCTTTTTTGATGTTACAGTACTATTTTGTAGTTTGTCATTTTATCTGTTCTTTTTAATTAGCGTAAATTACACATAAATAGAGGCTAAGCTTCTTTAGGGGCAACTTCTGGTTCAGGTGAATCTTCTTCTTCATCACTTGAGCTGAAGTCTTCCTCGGTAACATCCTTATTAGCTCCACCCATGTTTTGTAAACCAGAAAAGTCTAAGCCTTGTAATGCACTTAAATCAATATTTTGGCCATCTCCGCCAAATCCTGGAGGTAAGAACGAAGACTCACCTGGGTTTCCATTTTCGTTTTCGTTTTCGTTTTCATTCTCTTCGTTTTGTTCATCTTCATCCAACCACTTGTCGAAATCAGTTTTTATGAAATGGTATTTCAACTTTTGTTTGGTCAAACGTGGCCAGTACTCTTCTTTCAATTCCTTCTTTCTAATGACGAAGAAGATTGAATTTCCCGTTGTTTTAGAATGTGAATTGTCTGGATCAACTTCGTCAAAGAACTCAAGGGATAAAGAATAGTGGTTGGTGTCATCTTCTGAATCTGATTCAATGGTGACATGGGTTGCAGTTAGATTGATTTTGGTATGTGTTGAATCAGGGATACGAATGGTTAAGTACAATAAGTTCTTTTGTGCATCAGTGGCATTGGATCTTTGGGCCCAAAGGACTGTCGGATAAAACTGTTAGTAAATTGACTTTCAGAGATGCGTAAATCAGCGCAATTGATACGAACCTTCTGGATTAGTGGACATTTCGAATTATTTGAATGCAAGTTGCTCAGAGATAAATCACTTACTAATTGATTGGCATTTGACATTTTATTTCAATTCCGGTACTGAAAGCCTCGGATTACCCTGTCAGGTTATATAATATTTTGGAACATAGCACATAACACATAAACACATCACATGAGTCATTATAGAAGTACAAGAAGAATCAGGATTGAGTGATGATTAAGGTCATTATAGTGACTATTGTAAGATACTAAAGACAAACAAGCACCATGAATTAGCAATGAACAGTTGCCAAAACAGAGTGTAAACAAACACGTACGGTCAAGTCGCGATTTCTTCCTATCTCAGAACGAGTATTAATAGGTGTAGTGGCCTTTAACTACTGATTTCAGTAGAAAAGAAGGCAGTTTGGGTTCATTGAGATGCTGGATCGTCTGCCCACGGAGTTGCAGATTACCTTAATTGAACTATGTGAGGACCTGCGGTACTTGAACAGGTATTTCTACCAGTTATGCAATCAGGTGTACAAAGTTCAAACTCTTAGATTGTGTCACTTGAATAATGATATGTGTATCCATGATAAGTTGTTTAGAAGGTATCAGAAATCGCTGAGCTTTTTCAATGGGGTTTTATCCGAGATGCTACAACCAGAGATAAACTGGCATATGGCCTATTCGTTTGTAAAGAACAGAAAGCTATTCTTCACACCCGAGAAGATTATGATCCAACCATTTCAAGAGAACCAGGGATCTTTATCTTATGAGTTCACATCATCCAATTCAGTTAAACTTAATGACGTTCAGGCATTTGTGTTCAACACCAGTATAGTGTTACCTAAAGGGGAATACACTTTACAGCTGGGTTTAGTTAACCATACGAATTCAAGAGGACTGGGAACTGTTGATTTCAGAGTAACACACCGTACATTGACAGATGATGAAGTTGAAGCAGATGACTTGGTGTTCACAGCTGACAGTATAGATCTAAACTCACATTACAATATATCACATCAGGATTATTACTACCCTTCGACATTCATAAGTGACGTTCTACCAGTTGGCTGGCATTCTGTTTTGAGATTGGGCAGGCTAGAAGTGAGTCAAGCGTTTGAAAAACTGGATATAGTTGTCAGTGAAGCAGGCATGTATCCAAAGAATAATATTGAGTTCGAGTTTTTGGAGATTACAGAGTTACCACAGTTCACAGATGACGATTTCAGCTTCTACACATACGGCCCACCAGAATCCATCCTGGAACCAGAAAAAGAACTTGAAGTACTGAACTATCTAGCATTACAAGGAGAAATAGTGCCCAATGATTACAAGAAAGAGATTAACTGGGTAAGATGGTACACTCAAGGCCACAGAGACGTCAAAATGAACACACCAATTTTACAACAAAACGTTGCAGAATTACGTACCAACAAACCAGATTTTCCCTTGTCTTGGAAAGTACGATTCTAACCCCCAAAAAAACACAACTTTCTTTTACCACTTAAATGAACAACCATTTGTATCACAAACACAAATCATCCTCATAGATTTAGCATAAATTAACAGGCTCATCGCTTAGTCATCCTTTCAGCAAATTTTCGCCACTAAAAAATTAATGTTCAGAAAAAAAAACAACGAAATTCTTTATCACCACTTGAACTGCATCGAAACACAGCGAAAGACAACTAAAGAGTCGTATTACAGAGCTCATCCGACCCATCTATCCACCAAATTGCCATGTCACAAGAACCTTCAGAATCACTCTTTGACACAACCTTCACCTCGGAACAACAGGCTCAAGAGCAATCATTGCAACTACCTGAGCAAGAGGCAGACGACGTTCTACCTTCTTTAGAAACACATAATGAAGCTATTATCGGCTACAGAATCCTCGTCTCAATCAAGGAAGCAGGTATAATCATTGGTAAAGAAGGCTCTGTAGTTGCCAATATTCGTGACTCAACTGGTGTGAAAGCTGCAATTTCACCTGTTATTCCAACTTGTCCAGACAGAATCTTGACGATAACTGGTGCTTTAAATTCTGTTTCTTCTGCAATTGGACTGGTCGCAGAAGCACTAAGGAGCTCACCACTTGATGATTCCTCATTTGTTACTTTCCCATTGAAAAGATTATCTGTCAATGATGACCCAGAAGTTCAAAGTTTGAGACTATTAATTCCAAACGCTCAAATGGGTACAATAATTGGAAAACAAGGATCCCGTATCAAGGCTTTACAAAGTGAATATGATGTTAAAATTATTGCTTCAAAAGATTTCTTATATGCCTCAACAGAAAGATTAGTGGAGATTCAAGGTACACCAGCTCAAATTGAATCCGTTTTAGGTGCTTTATCGAGATGTCTTTTAGAAGATTGGCATAGTGGAACTGGAACCTCTTACTACGTTCCAACTCCAAGAACAAACCCACGTCATCACAATTCCAACAACACTAACAATCACAATGGATCTAGTAGATTTAATGGTGAATCTATATCAAAGAAAATTAAATTCCCAAGTGATATGGTTGGTTGTTTGATTGGTAAATCAGGTTCAAGAATTCAAGAAATCAGAAAAGTTACAGGAACCCAGATCTTAATTGATTCCAAAGATGATGATAACAGTGAACGTTTGTTTGAATTAATTGGTTCTCCAAAGAGTGTTGAAAGAGCCCTTGGATACTTAAATCATAACTTGGAAAAAGAAAGAGAGAGAAGAGAGAGATTAGCAAATGAATAAATTTGTGTGAATGATACGAAATGTGATGAATGAAAGGAACTAATAATAATAATAATAATTATTAAAAAAAAAAAAAGAGACAAGAGACGATTAATGTATTGATGTTTTTAATTAATTGATTAATGTGTGAGTTTTTTAACCAATTTTAATGCTAATTACTTTTTAGACGAAGTCTATGAATTCTGCGTTTGATTTTTGTTTAAGAGTCTGTTCTATATTTTCATTGTGTTTTATTATAAGGTTTAGTTTTTGAAATATTTTGTAACCACAATGGAGAAAAGAGAAAAGAGGAGGTAGTTACCATTGTATTTGAGAGAGCTTTTGTACCTTATAAAGCTTCAAGCTGAAAATTAATTATGACAATTCCTTTGTTTACAATTTGCCGAAAACGGAAATCTTATTGTACAAAAGCTCTACTAAAAAAATTTAACAATTGATCCGATTTGACTTGACTAGATTAGTGTAGTGAACCATTAGAATAAAGCTGGCTTTAATTCCATCAAACTGAACCTATCCACTCTTTATAATTGACGAATTCACTTGATACTCTAAACCTTTAACTCACTTGTTTCCATCCAATAATGTCATTGAACTTCCCTGGTGCTTTCCCAGGATCGTTTTCATCATCCAACAACAAAGAAAACAATCCCTTCCAAGATCCAGCACAACATCAAACACAGTTCTCATCCATATTCAGCTTCACACCAGCTGAGCAATCCACTTCATTATATCCAAACCTATCTCATTTATCAAATAGCAACAGTAACAACCACAATGCCAACTTTCTTTCTAGAGAGTGTGAGAAGTTAGGATATAGCAACAAATTGACCAACAACGTCCTTTCTGAGTTAGATCAACGTGCTAGTTCTAAAATGTCCTCCTCTCGTTTGAAATCAACAATGAGTCCAAGATCCAGAAATGCCTTTCCTACAAAAAGATTCAATAGAATGGAATCAATATCTTCACATTATGCAGCAGTTCGCCAACAAAACGAAAGGGCAATGAACGAAGACGTTATTGAAATAGAAAAAGAGAACATTCCTTCTTATGATCCAAACTCTAAAAGAGAGATGGATTCCAGTTTATCTAATATTTCAAAAAGAAGAAGAACTGAACTAGGTTCAAAGAAAGTCCTTCCTGTGCATTCCACTTTATCATCTTCTAAAAGAACCAATGATATTAATAGTATATTGAACAGATCAACTGCAAGTAATAGAACATCTAGAACGTCAACAAGAACTTCAGTGAGAACTCAACCTACAACCAACATACCATCATCTGATTCCAGATGTGCTGTCCCGACATCATCCTCTTTCAGATTCAACCCTAGTAAAACATCAAGAGAAAGTACAAGCTCACAACCCCAATCTAGACCTTCTATGACGTCTAATAACTTGTTCAACATTACTAACACAATGTATGGTTCAACCACAAAGAGACTTCCTAAATCTTCAACGATTGAAAATCTTTCAAAGCCAACTTTGTCAAGTCTTTCCAAATCCACCTCAACTAGAAACTTGGAGAATGTGAGAACAACTTCATCAATTCCAAGATCGAAGACTACTAGGTTTGGTGATTTGAACAGTTCAAGTACTATTCAACAACGACCAGTGTGGAGATGATTTTTATACCCAGTTTCAACTCTAATACATATTAATTATTAGAAATACATTTAGAAGAATAATGTAGTAATATTTCTTGTACCATCTTCATTCTGAAATGTAGATTATCTACTACAGTATCTACTATCCACTACCTACTAGTAGTTAGTAGTTCATCGCTTAGTCATGAATTTTGAATTTTGTTATACACTGAAACTTTTCATTGCAAATTTATTGATCACTTTAAATTCAAGAAATAACACATCAAGGAGTCACTATGGACCTACTAGGTGATATCGTTGAGAAAGAAGTTATAACATCAACTGAAGTTGAATTTAACCCTTCTTCTCAAAGCACTGGTTTTCCCCAGCCAAAGAAAGCATCGACTTGGGCTACAACGAGATCAAAATTTAAACAAAAGCAAGAACAAGAATCACAAAAGCCGAAGCCTCTAAAATCAAATGATGGGTTTGATATTGATGAATCTACCGGTTTGAAGAGACTTCCAAAGGAGCAACAAAAGTTGAATTATGATAATTTATCAGAAGCTGAAAAGATACATTTGGAAAATATTGAAATCTTGAATAATATGAGTGAAGAAGATAGAATAAGAGAAAAGCAAGAACTATTTGACACTTTAGATCCTAAAGTGTTGAAAGCATTGTTATTGAGAAGTGAAAGAAAATTGAATAAACAAAAATCAACCTCACAAAATGCAGAATTCCAAGGATATGGTGAATGGATCGGTGGTGATAAAAAAGGTAATGATTATGAAAGTTGGAAAGCGAATACATTAGACAAAGAAGAGGTCAATGAAGCACTAGGAATCAATGGTGAAAATGATCTGGCTAAAGATTTGAATGATGAAGAAGCAACTGATAAGAAAACTGTTCGTTTTGATGAGTTTACCAGTGTACAATATTTAGAGAATGAACAACAAAAGGAGGCAAAGGATGAAGAATGGGAGGACATTGAAGAAATAGCTCCGCCATCATATCAAATTAACAAAGAAGCTGATGAAGTTCCTATTGAAGAAGCAATTGTGAATGTTCATTTTTTGAAACCTGATCCAAAAGATGTAGATGAATTGAAATTGGATATAAATGATCCGTATTTCAATGAGAAATTACATGAGAAATATTTCCCTGATTTACCAAGAGATACAGAAAAGTTGAAATGGATGGATCCATTGCCTGAGTTAGATACTTCTGATTTGATTTTTGATGATGTTTCTCAGCTGAGATTCGATTTTAAAGGTGATTTGGTGATTCCTTCTAGAAACAACCAGATAGGTACAACAGAAGGTCTTCATCATCATTCTGAAAATCCTACTTTAGCAGGATATACTTTAAGCGAACTAGCACATTTAGCAAGGTCTTCAATGCCTGGTCAAAGATGTATCGCTATCAGATCATTGGGAAGAATTTTGCACAAGTTAGGTAAAGGTAAATACAATATCATTCCAGAATTTGTTCCAGATGATGAAGAAGAAGAGGAACATGAGTTACCTCAGAAATTAGATGAAGATGCATTGCAACAAGCAGCCACAAAATTTGATCAGATGTTTTGGGGTGTTATTGATGAGTTGAGAATCATTGAAACTTTGGAAGAAAGCGCAGATGAAACAGTTACAAAAAACATGAGCATAAGGAACTATGCAATTGAGGCATTGTGGCTATGGAAACAAGGTGGTGGTAACAAAAGACATGCGAACTAGTCTATGCCATACTTTAATATACAAAAATAGACCAATTTCATACTGTCGAACATTCTAATTCGAATAGTAAAGAAAACAAAAGATTTTAAAAAAATTCCAAAACTCCCAAACCACACACTTCAACTATTGCAATCACTCAATACATTGCTGTTGATATTTAAGATAGCTTTTCGACAAAGAAACAATGAACCTATCTTGAATACAGAACAAACCACTGTCGAGTTAGAAGTTTGGAATGAAGAATTCGTCAGTGAATTTAGAGAAGCATTGGTAAATTTTTACGAATATGATGCTTTCAAGAGTACTCAAAGTGCAAATAGATGATAAAGATCTGGATGAGAGTATTAGATGTATAATTTCAAGGAGTTAATTTGTTTTAGATAATTAAGATGGATGAAGTTCCATATCAGTATAACTTCCTAAAAAAAATATTTTCCGAATTGGTAGATTTCAAAATATTTCTGACTAAGCATCCGGGTAATTCTTTCTTGCCACTTTGAAAACAAAATAAACCAAAACGAATAGGAATCAGACATCAATTTAATCAATTACACTCTATTCGAAGCTGAAATGAATACAATTGCTGATCAATTCACCACTAAGAGCAATGCTTTAAAGGTGATGGGTTATGAAACCGAAGAGGACCTCCAGCAGGACTTTTTAACAAACGCCAAATTACCATTAGCTCCATCTTTACAAATGCCACCAATCTCACAACCAACTGATTTCTTAAGAGCCCACACTGATGATTCAAAGAATCCAGATTGTAAAATCAAAATTGCTCACGGTACCACCACTTTAGCCTTCAGATTCCAAGGTGGTATTGTCGTTGCTGTCGATTCAAGAGCCACTGCAGGTAATTGGATTGCCTCTCAAACAGTTAATAAAGTCATTAGAATTAATCCATTCTTGTTAGGTACAATGGCCGGGGGTGCTGCTGATTGTCAATTTTGGGAAACTTGGTTAGGTACTCAATGTAGACTACATGAATTGAGGGAAAAAGAAAGAATATCCGTTGCTGCTGCTTCTAAAATCTTAGCCAACTTAGTTTATCAATATAAAGGTATGGGTTTATCAATGGGTACAATGGTTTGTGGCTACACCAAGAAAGAGGGACCAACCATCTATTATGTTGATTCTGATGGTACCAGATTGAAAGGTGATGTTTTCTGTGTCGGTTCTGGTCAAACTTTTGCTTATGGTGTTCTCGATTCCAATTTAAAATGGGACTTGACAGTTGAAGAAGCTTTATACTTGGGTAAACGTTCCATTTTAGCTGCTGCTCATAGAGATGCTTACTCTGGTGGTTCCATTAACTTATATCATATCACAGAAGCTGGTTGGACATACCATGGTAACCATGATGTTGGTCCAACTTTCTACGAAATTAAAGAAAAAGAGGGATCATTCAACAATGTTGTTGGTTAGAAAAAATAATTGTATACCATTTTGGTTTTGTATGTATATTAGACTTCGTTTATAATCAGGTTACGAGTATAAAATAAAAAAGAAAGACAACTGTACTACAGTTTTGTAATAAACCCATTAAATGTATTAAAATCTCACTTATACAAGATTCTATTCTGTCTTAATTATCTTGTTTTGTTCATTTGAAACAGCGACACCTTCAAGGTCATCAAAATTTCTCTTATTCGTACCACCATTATCATTATTTGAATTTAAATTCTTTGTGAAATCATCATCATTAAAATCTGAACCTAACAGTTTATTTAATTCGTCTTCATCAAGAGATTGGTTGTTGTTGTTATGATTAGGATCATCTTCTAAACCAGGAGTTGGTTCTTTTGATAATGATTCTAAAACTTTATCGAATTCAGGATCATTTAAATCATCAAAATTGAAATCTGTAGTTGTTGAATGTGATACTGAGTTTTGTAATATATATGAAGAATCTGATACAGTACCAGTAACATTGATCTTTTCATGTTGATCTAAAGTTCCTTCAATTTTGATATCTGATGATTGAAGTGGAGTGACTGATGCAGGATCTTGAGGTTTGGTTGTTGTATCAGCAGTTAGAGTCTCAGTTTTAATCTCAACAATGTCAGGTTTAGGTAACGTAACTTGTGGTTGTTGTTGAAAACTGCTTGTACCTTGTGTTTCTTGTTTTGGTAAAGTCTGGCCAGTAGGAATAACAATAGGTGATGGAGTTGGATTGGTCTTGATTTCAACTGGAGAACTTTTATTTGTTTGAATCAATGGAATGAATGGTTTCTTAACTGTCTGTTGTGCTAATGGCGATGCACTTGAACTTGTTGATGAGTTCTGTATCTGTTGGACTGGAGCTGGCGTTGTGATAGGTTTCTGTTCTGTGTTGATGGTTGGTTTCGGCGTAACTGATTGTTGAGAAACATGTCTTTGTAATGGGATTTGATTAACTGTTGATTTAATTTGGATGTTGGAGACAACAGGTTGGACATTAGGCAATGAAGGAGGTTGTTGTTGTGTTGATGTTGTAACTGAAGAAAGTGGAGTTGGAACAGGAGTACTAGCCCTTGAATTAATTGCAGAGCTGTTATTGGAACCTGCATTTGATGAACTACCAACTGTTAATGGAGCTTTAATCCTACCATTAGTGACTTTAAAAGTAGCAGCATTCAACGCAACTGTTAAGATTCTTGTCAATTGTTGAGGATTTGTATCAATCAAAGTAGCTAATGGATCAGTTGTGATACCTTTAGTCTTAGCAGCTTGAGTAACTTGAGCAATAGTCATTGCGATTGCCTGTGTTAAAATTTGTGATATCGTTGGTTTATCAACTAATTTTCTCAAATCTTTAGATAACGTAACCAATTGTTGTTGTAAATGTGCCAATGCCTTCTTGGTATTAACGTTCAAATTGTTATTTGGTGGTTTTGTTTGGATGTTATTTGATGCTGGTGAATTACCTGCTATACCACGATTAGCTGCCAATTGAGCCTGTATGCTTGGTATTTTAGGATTTGTACCAGGTTGATTAGGAATTGATGATGTGTTGGAGTTTTGAAATATTGGAATCTGATTGTTCGTTACAGGAACTGATGGTGTGAATTTAGGGATTTGGGAAGGATCAGGGATTTTCTGTTGAAGTGATTGTTGTTGAGGTAATGTAGATGGAAATTGTTGTTTTAATGCAGTATTGGTTTGTAATGGGATATTAGCAGATGAAGAATTGATAAACGTTTGACCAGTTTGTAAAGGAATGTTCGATTGCTGAGTAACACCTTGATTTTGTAATGATTTATTCAAAACAGGTAACAAATTAGAATTTATCCCAATTAGATTATGTTGTTGCAATTGCTGTTGGGCTGTCTGGGCCATTTGTAACTGTTTCTGTTGTTCTAAACGTTCTAGTTGTATCTTCTGTTGTTGTTTATGTTGTTGTTCTAATTTTTCAGCAGCAGCTTTAGCTTTCAAAGCGGCAGCTTCTTGTTGTTTCTTCTTAGCTCTTTCCTTTTCTGCACAATACTCTTCATCTAAACCCCATAACCAGCCTTTACCTTCTTTAGAGACTTTTCTAAAAGCCTTATTCAGTGATAGATTGTGACGAACCGAACTTTGCCAACCATCAGGGCAGTATTTATAATAAGGGAAGATATCTCTAATTGATTTATAAATTTCTGCTAATGACATACCCTTTGGAGTGCCATGAGTTCTTAAACAGGTAGCAATCAAATTAGAATATGAACATGCTGGTTTGGTTCTGAATTCTTCAGGAATTTCATCAATCGTATAAACTTTCTTTGGAGGTTTTGGTGGTCTTGGAGCTTTCTTCTCTTTAGGCTTCTTAACTCCAAGACTTGAAGATATGTGGTTGATTGGATTCAATGAATCTAAACCTGATAATGATGTTGATAATCTTATTAATGGGGTTGCTGTTGAAGATGTTGAATCAATATTAATCGATTTTGGAACATCTGAAATATCAGTTGATTTTAAATCATTGTCATCATTATCAATATCATCTCTTTTAATACCAACAGGTTTGAAATCTTGACTTGTTAAATGAGGAGTATTTTCACCAGATTTATGAGAGCCTTCTGCAGACAGGTATAACGAACTTCTTAACGATATAGCATCAGAAGGATTTATTGGTTTTGATGGACTTTCCATATTTTCTTGTAAATTCATTCCTGGCAATACAAACCTGAAAACTATTTGACCGATTTGAATCTTTGATTTATTCGTCAATGGGACAGTGGAACCTGTTTCGATAAATGTATCATCAACAAACGCACCATTTTTACCTTGGATTGATAATTCGAATCTTTCAGTACCAAAATTATAAAAAATTTTAGCATGTCTTCTTGAAATGGCCTTTGAATCCCCTAGATGAACATCAACTGAATGTGATTGATCATGTTCAGATTTTCTTCCTAATAAGACTTGTAAAGTTTGAACATAAAAAATAAAATTCTCGAAATCTAACCTTGCATAAGCTGAAACTTTTGAATTATCGAGATTCTCAGATTTAGCATCCTGATTATCTATACGTATTAGTTTCTCACCTTTGATTAAATCTTTAGAACTTGATGGCATTTGTGCTGGTTCAGGTGTTTTCTTCTTCACAGATGATATGTTTTGAATAGTCTCATCTGGATGTGTTGGGATTGTGGAAATAGGAGATTCAAATTTTGATATTGGGGTTGCCTTAGGACTAATGACATCAGAATGTATGATATTAGAAGCGATGTTATAGTCTTCATTAGTGTTTAATATTGATGATTCATTAACAATGGGGCTTTCTTGTTTTATATTTGAAACTCCATCATCTTCAACATTATTATTATCTCCTGGATTTTGGTTTAATTGTAAAGAATTGAAATCCGCATCTGAATTTTGTTTCATGAAGACATATGAGTCTAACTGACCAGTTGAAGCAGTTGAACTCATATTGTTGTTTCGACAGATTTAATGACTTTGAAATTTAAAATGGGAAAAGAAGCCAATGGTACAAATGTCAAAATCTGCCTTTTTCGTTATAAACTTGACTTTTTCCAGATATATAAAACCCTTCTCAATTTAATGATGTCAAAAGTTTCAATAATTCCAGGATTCTTGTAATGATATAAAACTGTTTCTTTAAAAAAACTAGGTATAAACAACGCTAGTTGAAGACTGACAACGGGTTAAACCAGTAGAAATGAATAGCAAGCAGATGCTCTTGGGGCAATGTGTAGCAAGTGTAATACCTCTTTCCCAATATCCAGCCTTGAACGACGTGGAAACGCTTAATAAATTGATCTAATTAATCAATTTTTAATCTCATTACATCTAAACTCGTTTTTGGTATACATTTCAAATTTTCTTTGGAGCGGCCAGTGTAAGTAACCATTGCTTATGTGTGTATTATGTAATATTTTCTATCACTAAACTGCCTTACTTTACTTAGTACTAATAGTGTAGGAAACTAGTGAATCGATGTTAGGTTTGGGGTATTACTGTCGTTTATAGTCAGTTGGTGGTTAGAGTAGTATGATCATAGCTATAATTACACTGAAAATTGAAATTTATATGAAGTTTGAGTTGTCGTTTACACTTCCTGTATCAAGCAAGAATCGGTAAAAAGAGAGAGTACAGAGACACAAACAGATAACTGAATGATTTTATACCACATATAGCATTACATATGCCCAACATCGGTGGATTCTACACTCACAATGGCACAGATCATATCATATCAAGGCTTCACAATTCACTCCAGAGGTCCAGATTCCAGCCCCAAGTTTCAACAAGTAAAGACTTTTGATCCTTATTCTCCCGAGATTTTTTATCCACTCGGAGTTTCACGCAAAAGAAACGAGATGCTCAAAAGAAGCGTTGAGTCGCAAGATCAAACAGACGTTCATGTTATAAAACGCCAGAAACGTGAGAGAAGTAAGATCTAAGGAAATCCAAACGTTTGGATTTGACATACCACTAGATCCGTCCAATTACTGGTCGTGTGTCGGTTCAGTAATTAGAAGGCCGTTCCAAGTTGAACTGGATCGGAGAAACAATTCCATTGTGGTGGTGGTTTTGGAACTTGAAGATACTGTTTGGTGGTAATGAGGGGCAAAGGGCGAGTCGGTTCCTCTAAGATAGCTGTATTGCGATTGTGTCAATTGTGAGTTGTCAAAGGGATGTAGGATGTAGCATTGCACGCAGTGAAACAACAGCTGCCACTGCAGTTTATATACCTATCCCACGAATTTGTAGCTTTGTATCAGAAACGAATGAAAGGGTGCTGCCATTTCTTTTTCTGAGAGATAAAAGGGTGGATGAAGTGAAGATGAGGACAACCAGAGAAGGAACAGAGAAGTGACAGCAAAATCAAGATACTCCTATACTACTACTACTACTACTACATTACAATTCACTCACACTTCACACTAAACTCTCACTATTTCCATACATTAAACACCTTTTCACTGTCCAATCAATACTCGCAGAGTGGCCCTACCGCGTATCTTCAATTAGCTGCAAAAGCGCGATTAACTTTCGAATCGTTAATTTTGATTCGCCAATTGAAAAATTTTTCCAAAAAGTGAAAAATTCACTGAATTTGTATAAATATTTAGTCCAATCCTATTGAAAATTTCAAACTGATTAAAACTTTTTTCCCTTTTTTCTTCTTTTCTTCAGAGCAAAGTATTGTCCAATCATCACAATGTCTGAACAACAATCCTCCTTCCTCATTGATTTCTTAATGGGTGGTGTTTCCGCCGCTGTTTCCAAAACTGCTGCTGCCCCAATCGAAAGAGTCAAATTATTGATTCAAAACCAAGATGAAATGATCAAACAAGGTCGTTTATCTAAAAAATACGACGGTATCGTTGACTGTTTCAAACGTACCGCTGCTGATGAAGGTGCTGTTGCTTTCTGGAGAGGTAACACTGCTAACGTTATCAGATACTTCCCAACCCAAGCCTTAAACTTCGCTTTCAAAGATAAATTCAAAAAATTATTTGGTTTCAAGAAAGAAGAAGGTTACTGGCCATGGTTCGCAGGTAACTTAGCTTCAGGTGGTTTAGCTGGTGGTACCTCTTTATTCTTCGTTTACTCTTTAGATTATGCCAGAACCAGATTGGCTAACGATGCTAAATCTTCTAAAGGTAACGGTGAAAGACAATTCAACGGTTTAATCGATGTCTACAAGAAAACTTTAGCTTCTGATGGTATTGCCGGTTTATACAGAGGTTTCTTACCATCTGTTGTCGGTATTGTTGTCTACAGAGGTTTATACTTCGGTTTATATGATTCTTTGAAACCAGTTGTCTTAGTTGGTTCCTTAGAAGGTTCTTTCTTAGCTTCTTTCGCTTTAGGTTGGGTTGTTACCACTGGTGCTTCTACCGCTTCTTACCCATTAGATACCGTTAGAAGAAGAATGATGATGACTTCCGGTCAAGCCGTCAAATACTCTGGTGCTTTCGATGCTTTCAAGAAGATTGTCGCTGCTGAAGGTGTCCCATCCTTATTCAAAGGTTGTGGTGCTAACATCTTAAGAGGTGTTGCCGGTGCCGGTGTTATCTCATTATACGATCAATTACAAGTTATCTTATTTGGTAAAAAATTCAAATAGATCAATTAACTTGATTTAAGTATATATAGATAGAAAAGATTAATATTCATGTAATATTTATTGTACATAAAGTTAAATGTAGTTGTTCAGTGTAAGTCTTTGTTTTTTTATGGCATTTCTTTGTGACACCATTAAATTGATTTGATGTCTAAATAAAAAAAGTAAGCATTTTCTATTGAAGTAATAAGCATCAATGGGATAAATGTCGTGGATTCAGCAGACTGAACCACCTAACAAGAAAGCCAAAAGAGGCCCTAGGACTTCCAAAGCGTGTGATTATTGTCGTGACAAGAAATTGAAATGTGACGGAGGTTTTCCTTGTGGTCGATGCGGCAGACTAAGTATTCAGTGTTCATATAATTACATCGAGAAGAAAAGAGCACCCAGAAGTTTCAAAAGATCCCTTGAAGGTGTTACACATTCTACAGTTGAATCACCATATGAGATAGATCACAATCATAATCCAGCGACTGTTAATGCCAGATTAGATAGAATTGAGAGTTTATTATCATCGTTAATCACCCACTTGGAACATAATTCAATTCCTTCAAATATAAAATATTCAAATAAACCAAACACCTCAGATGAAATAGTACGACGTTCAGCTGAGCAGATATCACCAGATGAGCAGAATTATAATGGTCAGTATTTTGGTTCACATTGTTCGTTTTCAATTTTCAGCCCTAAAGGTTTGACCTATATCACCAATAGATCAAAAGATACTAAAGCCATGGATAAGATAGTGAAGATGTTGAAAGAAGTTCATTATGTGTTATACCAACAGTATAGGAAACGTGTTGAGCCTGCGTCTCCTAATGAAGTTATTAAGTTACCAGAAAGAGGACTTTGTGAAGATTTGGTTGAAAGTTTTGTTAATTCAAGGATTTATCAAAATGGTATAATTGATGGAATGGAAATCAAAGAAAGATTGAATGTTTATTTTGAAAATGAGCAATCTGTTCACAAGAGAGAATTAAAACAAAGTGATCATGCTATTCTGCATACCGTGTTAGCATTAGGTGCGTTGGGTAAATTAGAAAACAATTACATCTTGAATAGTGGAACCAAACTATCATTGAAACCTAATGAAGTTGAATTTTATAAACAAGTTGAAGATAAACATATAATATCAGCACTATATTATTTCCACAGGTTGACTGTTTTCAGTGATGGGATTAATGGGATCAGATCAATTTCGTTATTAATTTTATATTTTGAAAGTTCGTTGATTCCAGATATGGAGTATTTGTTAATCTCAAGTATTATTAGATTTTGTCAAAGTGTTGGGTTGCATAGAATAGAATCACTGATGGGAATTTCCGCAAAAGATGCATTGCTAAGACAGAGAATATGGTTGAATTGTTATGTTTTTGATAAAGATCTATGTTTGAAATCAGGAAAGCCTTTAATCATCAATGATCAAGACGTTTCTTCATTGAATATTGATGAACGATTTTTATTTGATATTGAAAGTAAAATTGTTTCAAAATTAGGAATATCACACAAAACTTTAGATTTTTCAAATAATCAATCACATTTTAAAGAATTTTTAAAGAATTTATCAATTTTACCATTTGGTATAACTAGATTTTTTGAGATTTTGAATTTAAAAGCTGCTAGAATTTCATCACAGGTTTATTTTAATCTATTCAGTGCAACTGCCTTAGATGGGAAGTCTAAAAAAGATGTCATGGCTATAGTTCAATCATTAAACGATTCATATTATTCTTTGAAAGAATCGATTCCAAAATTCATTAGACCAGGTTATAGAATTTCAATACCTTCTTACCATGATAATAGCAACATTGATAAAATACTAGTTTACTCTAACGTGGTCAAATTTCAATTGTCTTATCATTTGAACGTTATGAACATCAATAAAATCGGATTGAATAAGAATTGGAACGATAGTCAAGTTTCATCAAATTTATGTCTTGAATCAGCAAGAGAAATAATTAGAATAAGTCAAGATATTAAACTAAATGATTCTCATTTGTACTTTTGTTCCTTATTCATTATACTGAGTGCAAATGTTACCTTATTATCAAACATTCTGGAAAATCCAAGGGACTTCAATACTATTAAATCAGATTTGATATTGATGTCAAAAACAAGTGATTTAAAACGTTTAAAATATATTGAATTCCAATACGATCCAATCAACACCATGAAGTTTTTATCAATCACATTTACAATTAAAAATTTTATTAAAATTGGAGTTGAATTTTATAATCAACAGAGAAATAAGTTCAATAGGGATATATTCGATTCATTTGAAGTATTGAACAATGAGAAAGATTTGAAAATTTTAGAAGTCGAACTTGAAAAATGTCTCAAACTAATCCAAGATAAATACAGTTTTGCCAATTTCATTACATCAACGACTTCATCTTCGGCATCAGCCGCTTTGATCAACAATTGTACTAATTTAGTCGATCAACAGACTCGATCAGGTCTCGACAGTGACTCTAATGATAGATCGGAAGTGGAACATCAATCACAAATCCTATCAAATATGCAAGGTTCCATACAGAAAAATTCTTGCGGCAGTGATGTTGATCCAACTCCAACGGTTAACGTCGTCCTTAATGAAAACTTTGGCTTTACCAACATTGAAGAATTGGTGCTGAATAGTGAATTGTTAGATATGAGTTATTTTTCTCAACCTATATTCAACATTCCAAACTTCATGATGGATGAAACACCTTAGTCTACATTGATAGAAGGTATATAATAGATAGGTGGTAGATGATTTTACAGTCATACCAATTTGTACTTTTGATTTATCACATGGAACAATTGTGTACTATAGACACAGCCACTGCTACCTGATTATTATTTAGTTCGACCACAACTTACAGGTCACTGAACATACTATCACAGCTCTGGGTACTGACCACAACATTGAACAGTGTAAAGGTGGGTGTGGTTCCAATCTCTAACATGTAAACATGTAAGATTGGTGTTTAAATGGACATCGATCGCCTATAACGTCCAAGGCTGAACCCCATCTTGTTAATCTTGTTGAACTGTTCAGATCGTCTCTTTTACGACGCGGCTTTTGCGGTGTTCGTTCGGGTCTCGGGTTTAGTGAAGTAAACAAAACCGGATCGCCGAAACCGTAAAAACCGAAAGCCGAAAACGACTCTCAGTTTTGTTGGTCGTTTGTTCTCAGAGAGAAAAAGAGAGGATATGGTATCTGTTTTGGTGTTTGTCGTACAACAGTAGAATGATTTTCTGAGTGTAAAAATGACAAACTTCTCTTTTTAATGGCATTTGAAAGAGCCCCACTCTGGCAAATATCAAAATCCTTCTGTTTTTAGCGTTTCTCTCTTTTTTCTCAATTAGTGCAATACCTCCGAAAACCGAGTACATCCACTAGGAAGACTTCAGAGTTGCATCAAACTACATCAATCAATTATTAATAAAGTGTCAGAGCCAATGTACCTAAGCTTAAGTTACGTATATAAAGATTAATTTTTGCTCATTATTATCATTTTTAGTATATTAACACTTTATACGACCGTCATCATCAAGTTTTCAACAGCAGCAATATGACTGATTCATGGGCTATGAAAGTCCAAAAAAGCACTAGTACTGACAGTACTGCTATTAGAAGAAGAATACCAAAAGCTTGCAATTATTGCCGTCAGAGAAAGATCAAATGTGATGGTGATAGTCCATGTATTAATTGCACTAGTCATAAAATTGATTGCGTCTATTCTAAAACTGTTAGAAGGAGAAAGAGATCACAAACTAAGAAGTTATCTTTGCAAGACTTGGATAAAAGAGTTAATAAATTGAACCAGAAACTTGAATCTTTTAGTGAACAAATGAGTAAAATTTTAATGCTTTTGAAAAAAAGAGATGAAAAGGATATTTCAATAAAGAGAAATCAATCACAAAGCAGTTTGATTAATGATTTTAATGATAAAGAAAAAGAGTTCGATGAAGACGAAGACGATTATGAAGAAGATGAAGATAATGAAGAATTAGATGACGAAGAAGATGGGGATGATGACGAAGAAGAAGGTGATGATAACGATGGAGACTACAGATTTCATGGGAAACTTAATGGCTATAATTTGAAGCAAAATCAATCTAAACAAGAGGTAAAAGACGAAAACCATTTAGATATCTTTGACGATTCAAATTCATACCCAATTTCACCAAATGAATCAATTAATAGTGAACAATTCAGCATGGATGGTACTGGATCGATTTCATCTCCACAAATTGCCAATGTTTCTGCACAACTCATACAAGACCATTCTTTTACTTTCAATAGCCAAACAATACCGGATTTTGATATGACTTTGAATTCTTTAGAGAATGCAGAACAAAAACTCAATTACGTATATGGTGAAATTCCATTGATTCAAACTAATATTGAGAATGAGATGTTTTGATGATTGATATGCTGGGTACTTTATAGAGGTTTAATTGTTTGACTACAATCGTGTTACTTATGACTTTCAGTTCTTTCCATGTTAATAATTTTTGGGTTAATTTTTTATGCTAGTGATGATGTTTTTTTCTAATGTACAATTTGTTTATGTTTTAGCAATCTGTACATAATATTTTGCTTTTCGATTCCTTGAAAAGCTACGTATAAGTTTTGTTGGTACAAGCCAGATATAAAAAGAGCCTACACCCTTAAAATGTAATGGCTTCATAAGTTTACTAGTTTCCAGATACGTATGGATCAAATATTTACAGTATAAGTGGGCGTTACAATTTGAGCTCCAAGACTTATAAATAGACGTGTCCTGATCTGAACGAAACTTGCTTCAGAAGCCTTCGCAAATTTATGAAAACTGGAATCATCACCGTAAAATCAAGCATATATGTATGATTATTCTGCAATTTTGTTGTTACTTTTCGCACTTAACCACTATCCAGTCAACAAACAACACTTTAAAATCTTATGGTTAGGTAATTGTAATTGAAGCACTCTAAAATTGTAAATTCAAACTTATGTTTGGTGGTTGGTTTCATGACTCTAAAGTTCAAGAATTAACTATCGCTGAACTCAATTATCAATCTGTGCCCTGTGCATGATTATTAATTTAAAATATTACAGTGAAGTAGGTCTTGATTCTCTCTGGAAACTGGAAAATGGTATTAGTAATTCAATTCATACATCACCTTTCATTGACCATTGTAACAATTGATTGATTCAGCCAATTATAATTACATCACCAAATCTAAACGAGTTTATTGAGCTGCTTGACCTTCAAGAACTTCAAGATTTCGAATTTAGCCACTCATCTAACACAGTTTCAAATAGTCTTCATTTTGAAATCCATCGATAATATTGAACCTATTCCCAACCATTATTTTGTTTCAATCTGATCTGATAAACCCAATACGATCCTTTTTGCCTCATAAGTGTAGCTTTTGATACCATATTCATCTTCAATTTTAGCAAAACTGGCAAAATGATGAGCTTGACCTTTCATTGCTGATGTGCAGCTATGTGAAAAGTGAGACATTGTAAATGATCCATTATAAAGGATCTGAATGATTATATGAATACTTGTTTTTTTTGACACAAGTGTCTGCTAAATATTGTAATATGACCGCTGTTTTGTGAAATGTTTGGATTACCATTAGTGTCAACATCATTTAGTACAGGGTTTCTCCCATTTGAATTCAATTTAATAAACCAATGTTCTTTCTGCCTGCTGGCCTTTGGAAAAGTCAATTTTCCTGTAATGATAGTCCAAATTCAATAATGTGGTTATTTTCTGGCTACAGTTTCAAATATGAGGTTTATAACTTTTTAATAGAAGGAACAGTTTTGTCAAATACAAGCATGAGAACATTATTCATAGTTGGGAAGATGTTTTGTATATCAAATTATCAGTCTTCTTGTAGTATTTATGTCTCATAGTTGAAGACAGCAATTTTGGTGAATCGGGATGCACAGAAATGGTATAAATAGCCGAAGACCGAATGTGTCATATCAAAGTGAATTCATTGTAAACTCTACAACTTTCAGATAAAATAGTTAACAGTGTATATCTATAATCTTTATATTTAAGAATGGAGACTTTTCAAAAGTTTCATTCATCAAAAAACAGTTAATTTAGTTATCTATTTGTCACAGTCAACAACGTATCTACCTAAGATTTTACCTTGTTCCATTAATTCGTAAATTTCTGGTAAAGTAGATAAACCAACAACTTTGATTGGAGATCTAACTAAACCTCTGGTGAAGAAGTCAATAGCTTCTCTGGTATCAGCTCTGTTACCGACGTAAGAACCTTTAATTTGGATAGATTTGACAACGTGGGAGAAGACTTCTGATTTACAGACGGCACCAGCTGGTAAACCGACTAAGACGACAGTACCGGTTGGTCTAACGTATTCAGTGGATTGGGAGATGGCAGCTTCAGCAACAGAAACGTTGATAACACCGTGTGGACCACCGTTGGTAGCGTTTTGGATAGCTTCAACAACGTTCTTTTCTTTTTTGAAATCAATGAAGACTTCACCACCTAAGGATTTGAATAAAGCTTCTTTGTCTTCACCACCATCAATACCTAAGACTCTTAAACCCATAGCTTTGGCGTATTGAGTAGCTAAAGAACCTAAACCACCAGCAGCACCGGAGATGGCAACCCATTCACCTGGTTTCAAGTCAGCAGTTTTCAAAGCTTTGTAGACGGTAACACCAGCACATAAGATTGGAGCAACTTCAGCTAAATCGGTACCTTTTGGAATTTTAGCAGCTTGGACGGCATCAGCAGTGGCGTATTGTTGGAAAGAACCATCGTGGGTGTAACCAGATAAATCAGCGTGAGCACAGTTAGATTCGAAACCTTTTTCACATAATTCACATGATAAACAAGAACCGTTCAACCATTTAATACCGGCAATGTCACCAATTTCGAAGTTTTTGACTTCAGAACCTTTAGCAACGACGATACCAGCACCTTCGTGACCACCGACTAATGGTAATTTGGTGGCTAATGGCCAATCACCTTTCCAGGCGTGTAAATCAGTGTGACAAACACCGGAGTATTTAACGTTGATTAAAATTTCATTTGGTTTTGGGGTTGGGACTGGGATGTCTTTGTATTCTAATTTACCACCGTTTTCGTAGAAAATAACACCTTTTTGGGTGGTTGGGATGGTAGAGTTGAATCTAGTGAATTGTCTAGTTGGTAATTTGGTAGTTAATCTGTTAACAGTTCTTAACATTTTGAAATGAATATTGAAATTGAAAGAAAATTTAAAAAATCAAAGATTAATTGAGTAAGTGTGAAATAAAAGCGGAAATCAGTTACTTTTATACTGGAAGAAACCTCGTCGACGCTGTTATTTTTGATGCATTGGATGGTACATACTTGATCTGTATCGTTTCGAATTGTAGCGAAACTCGGAGTTTGCGACAGCAAATTCAATAGGACGGATTGGACAGGCCGTGAATTGAACGCGTAGAATCGTAGGGGTCCTGTTGTTTTAGGGAGAAAGGTGTGATTAAGGAGCTCTTCGATCGGGAGGTGTTCACATGGCTGCTTCTAATTGGATAATGTTGGGATTTGTTGTTGTAGTTCAATCTAAAGTACTTGATGTGTTGTACCTCAATTCCCCAGCAGATGATTGGATTTAAGAAGAAAATTCTATCATTACGGTTTCCATGTTACTTTCTCCAGAATATGTCAAACTAAACAAATGATCAAGGAACACTTAAAATCGGGTCTTTGGAATCCATTGTTCATAGCCTTCTCCTTCTTCATGCACTGTCGTCAAACAGCGACCACAGTTTTTTTTTCCAACAACGCAACATAAAATTTTAATCTAAAAGCGTTCTTCGGTTTATCTCTAGTCCAATAATCTTCAAATCCTGCATCTTTTTCCACTTTGACAAATGTAGGAAAAATAGTCCACGACGATCTCTAAACTCCAACAAAAGCATTAAGGTGGGTACGTACTGATTCAACAGATAAAACTCAGCAATTCCTTCATAAGCGATATGACATGTACACCTGAGTTCTATGCCACATGTCTCATGAACGTGTTATGTCATACACCATGCCCTTCTACCCTTCTCAATATGTGGTAAAATCGCTCAATCATGTTAGCTATGATTGTGAAGAAATAAACTTGATCCATGTTTCTTAAGACCGAAGTCAAAATTTACAAAATTTGACACATAATATTTTGTTACACAACATGAAAATGAATCAAATTGAAACAGTGTTCAGATTCACTTCAGGTTTTTTACAATATCAATTGAGAAGGAATTGATCAATGCCCTGATAAATCGAGAAAATTGAGCTTAATGTAGTGGCCTGGTTCCAACTTGTGATGGATCTTCAGTTTTTTCATGGTACTTCAATTTTCAACCCTGAAGAAAAATCACAGTAAAAATATTAACGTGATTTTTTGTCCTTGTTTTAACAGGTTGCAATCATAAAGAAGGTGTTTTTTTATGTAATTGATTCTATTGCTTACCGAGTGATTAACTAAATTCATAAGTGGTAATTGGCAGCTCCAGGTTTTTCTCTCCAGGAACTTGCAACATTAAAGAAATGACATCAATAAGAAAAGTGTACGGTGCAAGGTGAACAATTCGAGTTTGTAATCATTTTGTGGAAACCTTAAACAATGAAGCTGTCTTCAAATTTGAATGGTGATTGAGTAAGTACGTACGATAAATCAGATATCTTCTCGGTAGATACCTTCTTACAAACTTGAGCTTTGACGGTTTCACAGACACAAGATGCTAGGCCAACTTGGGTGTTAGCCAAATTTGGAAGTTAAAGACGAACATATCCAGAAAGTGTAGGATTCCTAAACCATCTTTTGTAGGTTCATCTTTAGAATCAAGTCTATTATCTTTTTTCTGAAGTTGTAGTAAGTGATGAATGGATATTTCAAAAACGTAAAACCTTTCTATTGACATATTCTATCTGGTGGAAAAGAACTCGGTATTGGGCTTATGTTTACTAGAACTTTAATTTTAAACAATCTACTATAGAAATTGCGAGAGTACCATATTTTTGACTCACCACCTGGCACGTATGATCGATGGCCATTGCGATGTCTACCTGTCACGTTACTCGATTCCCAATTCACTTCTCTACATTTGATCAAGTCAAAGTTAACCTTTAATAAACTTAGCTTGCATTATCTGGGAGTTTCTTGAAATTGAAATAAGATTTGTTCATAGTTGTAAAACGAATACATAGCTTCTAGAAACATACCCCGGAAGGTTCATCCCTCATGATTCATGATATATATAATGTCTTGATTCTTGTTACTATAAAGATATGAGTTCTTAAGTTTCCATTGTTCAACAGCAATGCGACCTGCATTGAAGGTTGCTAGAATGGGGATAAAAAAACTATGGATTGATTTTTAAATTGTTCATTTACATAAAATGATTAATCTCTAAGTTAAAATTGGATGTAAAGTTCACACAAATTAAATTTATGAAGTGTACTTCAAGACATGAAAACCTTATTGGCCCAAATTATATAAAGACTGGGGCAACTTACCAATTTACAACACCACATTCACCAAACTTTCTGAACTTAGGATATTATCGGAGGAACTTCTTCTTCACTTTGAAGAATCAAGGGTAATCAGGGATCACCGTATCAGATAAATCACCCTCATGTTAAATCTTGCTGGTACTTGAATCTTGGGGCACTAAGTGAAGTGGGACTAAATGCGAGCTTCTACTGTTTGTTTTTGTCAAAATTGCAGTGTTGCTATGGCGACAATGTCAAATGAAATTGATTTAAAATTGTAATTCTCTGTAGGATTGTTGTGTCAATGAGGATTAAGAAGAAAGAGAGAGGATATTTTTTATGACTATGTCTAAGTGATTTATAATTTCAAACTTCAAGTTAAGCTTCGGGCTTGTTGTTTGAGTGTTTTTTAATCTGAAGCTTAAGTTAGCAAGCAATATTTTTATTTTTTAACCAACATGTTTCGTACGTACTTACAATAAATTAGGAGAGAGAACAGAGTACTAGTGCTGTGTAGTTCCACTAAGATCAAAATGGATTTGAATAATAATTGAGGAGGTAGATAATGTTTGCTTCATTAGAAATTACTGAGGCTTTCTTGATTTAACTTTTGAATTCTTATCCATATCTCATTCGTAAATTTTCTCATTTTTTAAATGTCAAATCTCACTCATCACAACAATTTAATATTTTCAACAAAAATATCAAACCAATTATATTTAAACGTGACATATTTACTTTTAAGAGACTAAATACTGGTTTCCATTTGAAGCGTTCTGATATTTAAGAACTGGTCTTAGATAGTTTTTTGATTTGTGGATCATTGTGAACTCCTGATAAGCAATCCGATACCTTAAGTCAAGCAGTACAAAAATTTGAGATATCCATCACTTAGTTCATTCCAATAAACATCAAGGTTCTCAAAACATAAAAAGGAGCTAGAGTATAAAAAATATAGAGGTTCTAGTTACTCCACCAAAACGTCGAGTTTCTTTTTATAGTGCACCATCAGATCAGAGGTTCTTTTTCCAGTAATCCTTTTTTAGAAAGACAGCATCAGAAAAGTTTCAAGTATTGATTCGGAGGTTATTCCAATACCAAATGGTTCATACTCATATACTGACATTAATACTGCTGTTTGCGTCTTTAGTATCGGCAGAACTCACATATTGCTCAAATCAGAACACTGGTTCATTTTTGAGCAGTTCAGAATATCAATCAAATGGACTCTGTCACGATGGCTGTCAAGGATATGCATTAGCCATCGTCTCTTTGAATGACTGTTATTGTTCTAATTATCTACCTGGTAAAACTGCTGAGTTGTCCAGTTGTGCTAGAAGCTGTTCAGGTTTCCCAAGTGAAAGCTGTGCAGGTGATGGGTTTTATGGATATATCCAGTTAAGAGAACCTTCTGGCTTTATTGGAGATCAAAGCACAACTTCAGTGGCAACTTCAGATAATACAAGTTCTACTTCCAGTTCCACTACTTCTTCTTCTACTACGTCCACAACAATTTCATCCACTTCGTCGTTGACTTCATCAAGTTCCACCTCTACTACATCATCAACAAGTTCATTTTCAAGCACTTCGTTAAATTCGGCCTCAATCTTATTGTCGTCTTATACTTCAAGTCCAGCTATGCCGACTCCTGTCATAACTTCAGTAATCTTTAGTATCTCAACAGTGACAGCAGATCAAGAGACGCAATACATTACGAATCAAATATCAACAACAATCACTATGTCTTCTACTTCAACTTCAACCGGTGGTGCTGATTCTGTGAAAGCCACAGGCAGTTCAGATCAAGAAAATATGGGAAACGCTAATTATGATAATGAAAATAGCTCATTTTTTGATTCAAAGGGTAAAGTAGCTGGTGTTTTTACAGTTGTTGGTATTGTCGGTGTTGTGATCTTAGTGATCTTAGTATGGTTATTGGTGTCATGTTTGAGAAGAAGAAACACTGAAAATGACGAAGATGAAGAAATGGTTATTCCTGCAGATTCAGATCATAGTGATTCTTTGAATAAGTATAATCCTATAACTGAAAACTCTCCAACTTTGAAACAAAAAATGGAGATTAATGAAGAGGAACTTTCATCTACAGATGAAACTGTAAACAATGAGAAAACGTCAGGTAAGGGGGCTCATGCTAGGAACTTGTCAATTGTAAGTACAGATTATGGAACTCCAATAATTGATAATAATGGAGACAGTACTTACGTTGATCAACGGTTAGACGTGGGTAAGTTTGATGAAAATGAAGAAATAATGAGTCTAGGAGATCATGAGGATTACAGTAGAAGGGTGTTAAAAGTGACAAACCCATGATACTGATACTGAAGTGTGATGCTAACGTATGGTATTTGGTGCTTTAAAAATGGGAATTGTGTGTTTTAATGGTGTTGACTATGTTCATTCGATCGTTTGTAAATAATTTATAATAACAGTGTGTTGGAGGTTGGAGGTGTATACGGAGGTTATACAGACATTTTGGTTTTAATGCTAGGTAATTTAATATAGTGTTTGTAGTAGTGTAGATACTAGGGTGAGACCATGCGCTTAAGCACAGATCAAATCAAAACACGTTCAGAGTGTAGATATACCTTTCTATTTTCAGATTCATAAAGTCTAAAGAGTATGTATACGGTCTACGCATTTGTCGACATCGCCGTGGTATTTCTGTACATGTTCGTGTCTTAGCTGCGTTTGTGGTGTGATAAGGCCGTAATTATTGGTATTCCGACCGATTCTCACACCACTGTTTCTCGATGCTCCTAATAGAAAGGAAGAGTAGTTAGTATCCTATGGAGACTGTAAGCGTAGAGTATAGAGTCTACTTAGTAGACAGTAGTCACATATATCTGTATCTTATTAATGCCACATTGGTCGCTTCCCCTCCACACCAGTGATGCATTTTCTTCAATTAGCATCCATTCCATTTGGAAGGGTTTCAGCTTCACTTGCAGGAAGGAATGTGCCCTCGGAATACGCCCAACAGGTGACAATTTGAGGGAGTAAGAGCCAGGAAAACGGCCTAGGAAGTTGTAGAGGGAGTCTGTGAGGAGTCTGGAGGGGGAACAGGGGTCTACTGAGTGTAGACACAGTAAGTCCATAGTACACTGCTTCAAGCTCCCACTTTCTCGTCTTTTCCTTAAATGAAATCGACCGGAATGCAAATGTGCATTTCCAGTCATTTACATGCCAAAAGAAAGAAAATGTTGGAGTTGCAATTATTGGCTGAATCAGCTGTATTTAAGTTGGATCGCATCCCTTTGACATGAATCACAGCTCCTTTCTGTGCTAGAACATACTGAGTCCAACACAACCACACAATGGCCCAAATATGGAACCTGCTCCATAAGTCTGAACGTATGTGTTTGTCTGAGCACCACTCACTCTTTCCTCAGTGTGTGTATCATCGTGGGACGTATTACTAACTAGTTTTAAAGACAAAGATAAGGATGAAGCAGAGAAAGCTACTCTCTGTTCCAGCAACTCAAACACTACAATCCATGGCGAGTCCGATGAGGATCAGAGCCTCATCACAGCCACTGACGATTCCTATGTGAACCATTCTAGGAAAAGCAAGCCAAAGAAATGTCATCACACACATAACTGCACCCATCAGCATCATCATTCTTCTTCAACTGGACATTTAGACAATTTAGAACACGAGCATGGAATAGAAGATATCCCTGAAGACGGAATCATGCTCACAGAAGGCATCGACACATTCACTAATACCCATGACAATGCAATCGCTCCTAACACTTCAGGAATCTTTTCCCCTAGTTCTTTGGTTTCTTCATCATCTTCAAACATATTTGAAAGATCAGTTCAAGATCAACACACAATTCCATCAATGTCAAGAAGAAATTCGTTCAATAAAATGGGTGCTATACAAAGAACCAAAAGTTTTTCATTATCACCGACGCAAACTTTTGCACAAAACTCACATTCATGTGGGAATTGTTCCAATATTCCATCTCATTTGAATTCAGAAGATTTCGTTCCTACTTGTTTAGATGCCTCTACAGAAATTTTAACAGATGATAAGGCTGATCTTTCCAACCTTGAAGTAATTCAATCAAGCAGTTTCAATCTTACTGATTTCTTAGATCAGACTTACAACAAGAAGAGGGCATCAAGATCTTTACCTTTGACAAGAAGACAAAGTTCCATCAGTGCAATTGCTTCCTTTTCTCCAATAAATACAGACAATGACAATATGGAAGACGTTGATTATTCAGATAAGAAAAGGTTGAATTTCTGTTCATTTGCGGATTTAGTCAATGATGAGTTTGAATCTAATCAATTATCAAGGGTCAACACTAACACAACTTCCAATTTAAATGGGTTAGACAATAATGATTTCAATTCCAATCTCAATTCTAGCTTCACAATGAGTCCAGTTAGCCGAAAGAATTCCACCATTTTCGTCGCTCCTGTTTCATTGAATCTGACAAAGATTGCTGCTACCTCACAAGATGAAGCTTAATATAAGCTCTCTTTTTCTTACATAAATATTCAATATCTAATTAATGGCCCGTGATGTATCCCAATGTTTGTACTGTTACCTTAACGGAAGATATTTGTATCATCATGGTTAACCGATGAAGTAGTCCTTAAGTATGCGGTTATACATAATATTACTCTAAATATTTATACCTGAAATAATACACCACCTCTTCAGCGTATTTTTAACTCTTATCACTATCATTTTAATTTAATTTGGCATTGAGGGCTTTTTGAAAACATCATCTAAGACTAGGCTAGTTATTTACTGACGCTTTTAATTCCTTTCTCAACTCTGGACTCCAGTCTTCTGCTTCAACGGTCATTTGTTCCGTTAATGGCATTGGAACATCTGAATCCATGGTACTTATTGTTAAAAATGTACTATAATCTGTAAGAATAGTGGATTGACTTACCAAACTAGCTGAAGTGTATGGCATCTTGTTAGATTTTGGTTTTGATCTATTTGAAACATTTGAAACATTTGAAACTTTGATGACTTACAGTCACAGTATAGATCATTCACCTTTCCAAAAATCACATTATTGGAAGATAAATCATAGTGAATTACACAGGATGAATGTATCAAGTGAAGGTGTTTTCTTTCTTATTCATAGAGTTCTTTAACGATACTATTTTTATCTTCTTTCAATTCTTCAAACTCTTCCTTTTCTGACGAATGGATGAATTGATTTCTTGTGAAGAATTCTTCAGCAAACGTACATTTTATTCTGTATCTTTTTATGGAAGGTCAATTCTGTCTATGTTACCACTTAAAGTTCCAATTTCTAACATTTTAGGGACACCAGCAAATTCTGGGTGTTTCGATAAAATATTTCGATAAAATCTTAATAGATTCTCTCATTTCATTGTAAAAATTATGCAATGCTAGTACATAATGATTCACCTCTTTTCTCATGTCAATTAAATAGCTTAACTTCCTCATTATACTGCTTTGATTTTGAAATAAATCTAACAAACTTGGATCAATGATACCTCATAACTTAAACTTCTCTAATTCCAAATACGACATTTTACATCTGCAACCTTTGGAGATCAGATCAAACAGCTTGAGAATGTGATGGTTACCAACATCAGAATCACTAAATTTATCTAGTTTCAATAATGTTAAAACGGCGGAGTAGGAGGTATAAGGTAGCTTTCAAAACTTTTGACACAAAACAACGTTTATGTGTCAAGCCGTTTTTGCTGAATTAAGAAAACTGCAGTTTTAGGTAGTTTCTAGTTTTTGTTTTTTTTTTTCATTTTTTTGTTTTTTCTGATTTCGATTCGACAAAACTAAAAAAATTGCAACAAAGAGCAGATAAAGACAAGTGCAATTCAGTTCAGAAAGTTGGCAAATGTCTGTTTAGAAGTCTTTTATCATCCATAATATACATTTCTCACACTTTGTTTCACTCACACATACACACTTTTACACTGTTTGTAAAAGATTGATTATAGAGAACAAAGGCTGGTAGATTTAGAATGGATCCAAATATCTTATTCACAGGGGCTAATAATGGAGCTCAATCCAATCATGAAGAAGAAGAGTATGATTTCAACTCTGACACAGATATCCAAGATTCAGAACAATACTACGATGATGATGAAGAGGATGATGAACACCATCAAACTCATGTTCATGAAGAAGATTTACCTGAACATGCATGTTCTTACTGTGGTGTCCATACAACCACCAGTGTCGTCAAGTGTAACACTTGTAACAAATGGTTTTGTAATGGTAAGAATGGTGCTTCAAGCTCCCATATCATTACTCATTTGGTAATGTCAAAGCACAATGTTGTTTCATTACATGAAGACTCAGATTTTGGAGACACTGTCTTAGAATGTTATAATTGTGGTAATAAGAATGTTTTCGTTTTGGGTTTTGTTTCTGCACAATCTGAAACGGTTATTGTCATCTTATGTCGTTTGCCTTGCTCCCAACATAAAGATTCGAGATGGAATACTGAAGAATGGACTGCATTAATTGAAAATAGACAATTGTTAGATTGGGTTGCCACCATACCATCTGAAGAAGAAGTTTTAAATGCAAGAGCTATTTCCAATGCCCAAATTTCTAAACTAGAAGCTAAATGGAGATTGAATAAAGATGCAACAATTTATGATGTTGACCAACCCGAAGAAGAAAATGAAATCGTTCCGATCTTAATGAGATATACAGATGCTTATGAATATCAACGATCGTTTGGCCCATTAGTTAAATTGGAAGCTGATTATGATAAGACTTTGAAAGAGTCTCATGCTCTAGAGCATATTTCAGTCAAATGGTCCTTAGCATTAAACAATAAGCATCTCGCTTCATTCAATTTTTCTACTTTTGAAAGCTCAGAATTAAAAGTTGCAGTCGGTGATGAAATGATTCTAAGATATAACGGTGTTAACCATGAAGCTTGGGAAGCAAATGGTTATATCATCAGGATTCCAAGTGCTCACCATGAAGAATTCACTCTAGAATTGAATAACAAGAAAAACATTCCAACTAACTGCACAACTGATTTCACTGCTGAGTTTGTTTGGAAAGGTACTTCATATGATAGAATGCAAAATGCTATGAAACTTTTTGCAGTTGATAACCAAAGTGTTAGTGATTACATTTATCATAAATTGTTAGGTCATGAAGTTGAAAAAGTTGAATTCGATATCAAACTGCCTTCAAAATTCTCAATTCCAGGTTTTGCAGAATTGAACGTTTCCCAGGCTAATGCTGTTAAATCAGTATTACAAAGACCTTTGTCTTTAATTCAAGGTCCTCCAGGTACTGGTAAAACAGTCACTTCAGCAACAATTGTATATCATTTATCTAAACTTAATAAGGAAAAGATCTTGGTCTGTGCTCCATCAAATGTTGCTGTTGATCATTTAGCTGAAAAATTAGATCTATTAGGTTTGAATGTTGTTAGAATCACCGCAAAATCAAGAGAAGATGTTGATAGTTCAGTTGAATATTTATCCTTAGCAACATTAGTTAAAAACAGTGCCAAAGGTGAATTGAGTAAATTATTGAAATTGAAAAATGAACTAGGTGAATTAAGTGAAGATGATACCAGAAAATATGTCCAATTAATCAGAAAGAAAGAAAAACTCATTCTCAAAAACGCTGATGTTGTCTGTTGTACTTGTGTTGGTGCAGGTGATAGAAGAGTTTCTGGCTTGGGGTTCAAAACAGTCTTAATTGATGAATCTACTCAAGCCTCAGAACCTGAATGTTTAATCCCGATTGTTCATGGTGTTAAACAAGTTATCTTAGTTGGTGATCATCAACAATTAGGTCCTGTTATCTTAGATAAAAAAGCTGGTAATGCCGGTCTAAAACAATCATTATTTGAAAGATTGGTCACTTTAGGCCATGTCCCAATTAGATTAGAGGTTCAATATCGTATGAACCCTTGTTTATCTGAATTTTCTTCAAATGTCTTTTATGAAGGTTCTTTGCAAAATGGTGTTACAAAAGAAGAAAGACAATTATTTAATTCAACCTTCCCATGGCCTGTTGCAGATACACCAATGATGTTCTGGTCAACCTTTGGTAGAGAAGAAATTTCAGGTAGTGGTACTTCTTATTTAAATAGAATTGAAGCCATGAACTGTGAACGTATCATCACTAAATTGTTTAGAGATGGTGTTCAACCAAGTCAAATTGGTGTCATCACTCCATATGAAGGTCAAAGAGCTTTTGTTGTTCAATATATGACAATGAATGGTTCAATGGACAAGGATTTATATATGGATGTTGAAGTTGCTTCAGTTGATGCATTCCAAGGTCGTGAAAAAGATTTCATTATTTTAAGTTGTGTTAGAGCTAATGATCAGAGAAATATTGGTTTCTTAAGTGATCCAAGACGTTTAAATGTTGCTTTAACAAGAGCTAGATGTGGTGTTGTTATCTTGGGTAATCCATCTTCTTTATCTAAGAACCCATTATGGAATAATTTGTTGATTCATTTCAGAGAAAAAGGTTGTTTGGTTGAAGGTTCATTAGATAACTTAACACTATCATCAGTTCAATTAAGCAGACCAAACAATAGATATCAAGCTAGCAATGTCAACATTAATAAGAATGCTTATGGAAAATTTAGTACAGCTTCAACAGTTGCAGAAAGTGTTGTTGCTGATTATGATACAGCTTCATTAGTTCCATATACACCAGAAAGTGATGCTGAAACTATTAGAAATGGATTGGATTCAACATTTCCTCCTTTTTTTTCAAACAAGAATTGGCCATCTTTTAGTGAACACTACGGTATTAATAATAATGCTGATGATGAATCTAAAAATAATAACAGCTATGATCCATCAGCTTCAATTGGTTTAAGTTTCTCAAACAAACTAGAGAAATTAGGTGGTTCTTCATCTCGTTATGATCAACAAAATATTGAAGATGATATCAGAAGTATTAGCTCCCATTTTGGATCAAATTTGAATATTTAAACTGAATGGTACAGAATTAAACTGGTCAAAAATCAAAATAATCTATATTAAATCAAAAATATATTACAAAAAAATAAAGGGTATTGGTACTTTTCCAGGAATGGTTTTTAAATAATAAATGAAAATAAAATTCTAGTCTAGCTAAAAAGGAATCATCTAGCTTTTTTTTTTCATCTTTTGAACCATCTACCGAAAGTTCTAGATTTTGAAGGTGATGATTTATCATCAAGAGCAATAGTGAATGAGGAAAGAGTGTTTATACTTGCAGACCTTATCAATTTTCCCAATTTTTTAGTTGGTGAATGAGCTGATGAAATTATAGAGCTAAAATCATCATTTGGGCTATTATTAAATTTTAATTTTAAAGAATTGTATGAAGAATCAATATTTAATTTTTTCAAATTTGTAGTAGTGTTATCAATGGACATTGGATCTAACTTCAAGATATTCTTATTTGAATCGACGATTGTATTTGATAATAAGACTTTAACATCATTTTCACCTTGAATTAATGAGTCATTAGATTCTGCAGCAGATAATTTTTTCATTAGTCGTTTTCTCTTGCTTTTCAATTTGTTTGATTCGACTATTAGGTCATATAATGAAGTATCTGAATTGATGTAATCATATACTTGGTCACTTTCATCAGTTTTCAATAATGTCTTGATGAATTTTTCATCACCAAATTCAAATGAATCAGATTCCATATTCGTTTCCAAGATCAATTTTTCAAACTCAAGCGAACCAATCGTGTATGATTTCTTCAACTCTTTTCTAATTTCATCTTCTTCTTCTTCTTCCTCATTGTGAATTATTTCTTGGTCACAATAACCAAAGTCGTCAACTAAAGGATCATTATCAACGTCATCAAATTTTGGGTCATAGGTGATAATGTCGATCAATTGATCAAGTCTGAGATATTTATCAATCAAGAACGGCACTGTCAATGAATCTTTATCGAAATCGTTGTTAGTTGTTAACAATGGCAACTCCGTTCTTTCCAAAGAAGTACTCAATTTCAAATGTTTTTCTGTGAAATCCAATTTCCTCATTGTGATCTTGTCAATGTAATCTAACAATTCATCTTTATGTGTTTTCAAAAACTCATCATTGAATTTGATCAAATATGGATCTTTCAAGTCAAATTCTTGACGATTAGCAAATTTCATCAAAATTTTGGAGATCAATGTCAAACAACGTTTCACGTCACCAAACTGGTGATTTTTAGTCAAGAAGAATAACTTAGGGTTCAATATAACAGGACAGAAAAATCTTAAGAAGATGAATGAAGATATTGAATTCAAAGAAGTTGAGTTATCAATTGAATACAACTCAATTGATTTCCTCAAGATCGACAACTGGATTTTGATCTGGTTAGGAAGGTCTTTCGAAGATTTGTAAATCCTTTGCCAAATTTCCTTGATCAATTTCAACAAATTTTGGAAATTCAGTTCAATGATTTCTTCTTTATCCTGACCATCTTCAACGGTTATTCTCATTGGGTCTACTTCAATTGGTTTGAAATCAGTTATTACATTGTTTATAAAAATACCAATGACTTGTTCTAAGTATTCTTGACCGACTCTCAAGTTGTATAATTCTAATGATTTTGTCAAGATGGAGTTACCTCTGAACAAAGAGTTGAATAAATCGGATTGATCTTTCATCAGGGCACATTTCACTTCTTCTTGAATCAAAGTGTTAAACCATTCATTTTCTTTGTTTAAAGATTGGAAAATGTCAAGTAAGATGACACTAATTTCTTCTAATTTCAAATTCGTCGTTTGATTAATGATGAATTTGTATAATTTCAAGAAATCTAAATTTAAAATCATCTTCTCTAGATTATTGAAATTATTCGTTGGTAAGATGTAATTTCTTGAAACTTTTGAGCTAATGAACAATTTACCAATTTCAGTATTGTTGATATCATAGATTGGAATCTTATCGTTGAATGATTCATGCTTGAATTTCTTATATTCAATAACACTAGCACCAAGGATCTTATCACTGGCTTGATAACTATTCAAATCACTTGAACTTTTCAGCAATATAATCAATGTTGTTGTAGTTATAGGTAAATCAATTTCAAACTCTTCTCTGAAGAACGGATTTGAGGTATCTGGAACAATAGAAGTTCTGAACCATGGTTTACTCCAAATTTGAATCTCAACGTATAATCCTGAAGCTTCTTTATAATACTCAGCTTCCAGAATTCCAAATTGGATTCTTCTAGAAACACTCAAAGAGTTTGACTTATCAATCCCAACGTATTCCTTTATCGTAAATGAACTCAATGTTACTAACCAATCTTCAACGTCAATTCTGTAAGGAAACTCTAAAATGATTCTATGGACTTTATTGAAATATTGCAACGAAATATCAGGAGTCAAACTATTTGGTGATTGATATGAGTTACTGAACATTCCCTCATCTCTTAATTTAGGAATCGTTCCAATATATAAATAATTCGAAGACTCGAATAACGAATGATGCAATTCTCTGATCTCACCTTTTCTCAGCTTCTTAATATCAACGGCATAAATCAACTGTCCATCAGATTCATTGATCAGTTCTAAAATCCCATTTGACTTCAGCACAACTATTGCAGTGAACCAGTCTGAATTACCAGCATCTTTTTCACTGTTATCATTACTGAACAATGAAACTTTTGGCCCATTTGGCAATAACCCCAAGTTCTTCATCTTTGGCACAAATCCATAAATTTTACAACTGGCCACGAGCAAATTCTCAGCTGTCTTATCACTACCTTTGCCATGAAACGGAACAGAGAGCCTTTTGTAAGATATCCCTCTTGGTTTCAAACTCTGCCATACAATAAGAGCTCCAAGGACTCTATTGAACTGATCAGAGTCCACCATTTTCAAATATACCGACTGTGAGCCATTGAACGACGTGACGAGAAGCACGCCACTACCATTACCAGTACTACGAACCTGCATTTGACACGAGTGAAGCCTGTCTATCAAATGGTTTTTTTTCCTATCACTATCACCATTGAGACAACCGGTACTATCTATCGTAACGAGGGCCTTCGTGAATTTTGCAGGTCCAGTGAGGGAGTACTCTAGCATTTCAGTGAGTACACCCCTGTCCTTCCAGATGCACTGCTGAATTTGCTGTAGATTGGCCATGCTTTCCCCTGGAAGTGCTAACTTAGGAGACTTAATCCTGGACTTTTCAATGTGTTTGACCTGGACCTAATTATTTTTCATCGCGAAGAGATGAGCTATCACATACTAATGTAGTTTACTACGAATATCAAACACACATTCTGTATCACATTCTACACTATTTAAGGGAGAAAGCCTTAGGAGCCTCACCTTCTGGGCCAATGAACTCTGCTTCTCTCCATGGGCCAACGTCAGACAGGTAGAGACCTCCATCGTTTTCACTGACTTCTGATTCACCACCAAACTTGACAGGCAAGTTCTCTGCTGGGATCTGCTTCAACAACTCCTTCTTGTAAGAGGAGCCAAGGATAAAGATCTTGGACACAGTGACTGGATCCAAAAATGGTTTGAAGAGTCTGAAGGCAGTGGAGAAGCCGAATGGGGCATTGATCAAGTAGAACTTACCCATACGTTCAGGGTACTGGTTCTGGCCGATGAAAGAGGCCTCACGAACGTAGGACAGGACTTGGGCAGCAGCAGAGATGGAGATTCCTTTCAAGTCCAAGATGGTGCATGACGTTTCAACGAGGTATCCTGCCTTTCTGGAACAGGCAGGGAGACGGTAACGAACAAAAGACTCATATTCCCAGACCAGGTTCTTCAACATACGTTCCTGTGTGGTGATTTTGTACATTTCAGTCAAATTGACGGCACCTAGCTCTTCGATGTAGACAGGACGGCCATCCTTGTCTGTCTTATGGTAATATTGTGGATAGAACTTAGCAACAACTGGCTTTTCGTCGTAGTGGAAGTCTTCAAAGATGGTGTCTGTACCAAACTCGTTTCTCCAGTCCTCATGCTCTTCAAACATCTTCTGAGCTAGAGCAACGTCGAACTTACGAGCTCTCAAAAAACGTAACAAGGTGGAATCGTCCAAACGCAAAGTGAATCCTTTGGCTTCTAAATAGAGTCTCAAGGTCTCCAACTTCTGTTCCTGTTCTGATGAGAGGAAGCCCGGGTATCCCTGAAGGGATCCTTCTTGGACCTTTTGTGGGAAGGATGCTCTAAATATAGGAGGTTAGTATGAGGTACGTATTAATTCGTGGTAGAGCAGAGGCAGGTGAAGATACGCACAGCAATTCCTTTTCCTGGGAGCACAAAACGTGTTAGTAAGGGTTTATAGGCTATATGGATTCCATATACTCACTTTCTCCAACGCAGAAGTGTCACTCATCGTGCTTTTTGGCTTTTCTTGCTGGTTTTTGTTGTTTGTTTTGCATGATTTTGTTTCTGTTTTTCTGAATGTCTGAATTTCAAAAATAGAGAAAAGAGAATTTTGATTAGTGGGATGTTATGTAAGCAATACGCGAAAATTTACGCGTTTTTTTGTTTATTAATGTTTATAATTAATTTGTATTGTTTGATGTTTAATTGTTGATATTTATTTGGTGTTTTATTAGGAGGTATTGATGGGTGATTCAACACAGAAGTTCAGCTTGGGGTCTCTGGACTTCCAAAACAAGTTTTTGGCTGGCGAAAAGCCGGCTGTGAAAGTGCCTGATCTGTCTAGTTTCAATATAGACACTGGTGTCAAAGAAGTCAAGTTGGCCAATGGGAAGAAGGTAACGTTGAAGAAAAGACAAGTTCCGCAGAAGTCTGATGACATGGGGTCTGCTGTGACCTCCACTGAGGACTACGGCTTCAGATTGAATGAATTGTATGCTAAATTGGAAGTTCAACGGCTTAAGGAAGCCACATTGAATAAAACTGAATCTAGTGAATCCAGCTCATATCTTTCAAAAAACAAAGTCAAAGCAAATCACACATTGTGGGCAGAGAAATGGAGACCACGGACATTTTTGGACTTTGTTGGTAATGAGAAAACAAACAGAAGGATATTGACGTGGTTGAAACAATGGGACAAGATCGTTTTTGATAAAGATCTAAAACCGATAATCAAAGAGACAAATGATGCTAATGATATAAAATTCCTTGATGTCTTTGGTAGACCCATGCGTAAGGTCTTGCTAATCCATGGTCCTCCTGGTATTGGTAAGACTACAATTGCACACGTTATTGCCAAACAGTGTGGTTACGAAGTTATGGAAATCAATGCAAGTGATGAAAGAGCTGGTCAGAGAGTTAAAGATAAGATTTTGAATTCTATTTCTTCAGTGACATTTTCAGGGAAGCCAGTCTGTCTTATTGCCGATGAAGTTGATGGTGGTTCAGAGTTTGGGTTTATTAAAGTTTTAAATGACTTGATTAATCAAGATCAAAAAGTCTTGTTGAAATACTCTAGAATGCAAAGTTCTAAATTTTGGTCAGAGAATGACGGTGAGAATAAAAAGAAGTTGTTGCTAAGGCCAATAGTCGCAATTTGTAATGATGTTTATGTTCCTGCTTTAGAAAAATTAAGATTGAATTCTGAAATCATTTCATTTCAACAAGTTGATGAAAATTCTTTAAAAGAAAGATTGAAATTCATCTGTCAAAATGAAAATGTGAAATTCACAAACCAACAATTAAAAGAAATTATAACATTAACTAATTTTGATATAAGATCTTGTTTGAACATTCTTCAATTTAGTGGTAAAGATGGTGAAATTAATAAAAACGCAAAAGATTTACAAATTTCATGGTATACAATAGTTTCCAATGTATTTAAAAAAAATGCAAAAACTTCCAAAAAGCAACAATTTAAAGATTTACAAAGACTAATCAATTCACATCATGCAAATTTTGATAAAATTTTAAATGGTTGTTTCCAAGCATATCCTGAATCGCATTATCAAGATGTTAAATTATCAAAACCATGTCAAATTTCAGATTGGTTATATTTTAGTGATTTAGTTCAAAAGACTCAGTATGATCCAAATGCAGGTGCTGATTTGAGTTATTATTCAGAATTGACTGCTTTACAATTTTTTAATCAGTTTGGTGATGTAAGTAATTCAAATCTTAAAATTAAATCAGATTGGGAATTTTTTGAAAAAACAAGAATTAATCAAAATATGATTAAAATGATTTTTAATAAATTATCAACACAGTTGAAGATCTTGTTTAAACTATCTGATTTATCAATTGATTTATTACCAAGTTTAGATTATATTATCACACCTGAAATAAGCAAAAAATTGTTGAACTCCAAAAATTCACATTTAACTAAAGTCAATGATGCTATAGATGCTATCAATTCAACAGGTTTACTGATAAATAAATCAAAAGATGAGAATTATAATGAGATTTATAAAACATTTCCTGAATTTACAAGCATAACTAAATTTGATCCAAATTCAATCAAAAAGCAACAGATTAAACAAACTCAAGTTTTCCCAATTTTAGTTAAAGAAATGGAATACAACAAATCCTTGAAAAGAAAACTTGATTCAACAAGCAACAACCAAAATGCTGATGATGAAAATGTTGAAGTTAACGATATAGAAATCTTGAAAAATCAATACAACCAACTCGCTGAAAATGAAAGAATTGCAAAAAGACAAAAAACTCAGGTCGCTATTAAAATCTGGGTTAAATATCATGAGGGTTTTTCCAATGCTGTTAGAAAAAAAGTTAGGTGGGAAGATCTATGGTAGCATCATTATGATATATTTATTTGAATATAAAAATTAATTCTTAATTTGGTCTATTATGTATTTGGCTTCCCTTTTACCACTATTCCAAGCACCATGAACACAACCTGCACCTTCCAAAATGGTATGCTCACCTGCAAATCTTATATTACCAAACCCTTCTTCTAACGCTAGTATAGCAGTTAATGGGTCATCGCCTGGATAACAAGCACTATAACTTCCTTTTTGAAATGGATCAACAGTCCAATCCGTGACTATTAGGTTGTTTGGCGAAGGGATATCAGTCTTGCAGGCAATATGTTGGATTGTAGGCTTGTAGAAATCCCATACTAAGTCAGGATTCGACTCGAAATACTCAGTCAATGGAGATTGCGTCAATGCGATTAATGTTGGTTTGTTGAATGATGTAGCTTGGTTGAGGAACAAGATAGGAAATTCCCAATTCTTAGGAGGGTTAGCAAACTCTGGAAGGATTGGTTTATCAGACTTGATTGAGTTTAGGAAATCCTTTGGAGGGTCCGCTAGAACTAGGATTCTCTCTGAATCCATTGGCCAAAAGATTTCTTCGAACTCGAATACCACTTTGCCTAATGCCCCAAAATGGATCTTGTCTAATGCTTCTGTGATTCGTTTTGGTAGTTTTGGTTGGAACTCAATGTAAGCTTCCTCTGAAGGATCTTTCAATTGTAAAATAGATTGTGGTACAGTCACAATCACATATTCACCACTGTAAGTTTCCCCATCATGTGTAGTCACCTCCACCATTAACACACCGTCTTCATCCTTCTTCTTTGTGATTGATTTTGCAACAGAATCAACCATAACACAACACATGTTCAACTGATCAACATGTCTTTTCAACACTTCATCATAATGCAACGCAAAAGCATCTCTCCCTTCGTTATCAATACTTGCATACTTCGAGCTCATTCTCAGGATGTCTATGCCATGCCATAACTCCAATGATCTGATCCGTTCCAAAGCGTTCGATAACTGATCATCAGTCAACAGGTGTTTCTTATCCTTGAGGTATCTCACCACTGTATTGTGGAAAGATTCATCTTCTCGTTCTAAATCAGACTGGTGCCATATTTCAACATACTTTTGAATTTCATTGATTATTGACTCAAGCTTCATACTCCCAGAAATAACCCCATTCGAATTCATCACTTTGACTGGCGAATCGTCATAGTAATGAATCATTGACCCACCTGACTTCAAAGCAATGGCATTCTCTTCATCAAACAAAGCATTGTTCAGCGTCTCATGGAACCAACTTGCTCCTAAGTCGTACTTCCCATTGATGCCTTGAACGGTCTTCAATCTCCCTCCAAGCTGTTTTTTCGCCTCAATGATGAAATAGTCAATACCTGCCTTCTCGAGTTCAAGTGCTGCTTTGATACCAGCAATTCCAGCACCCACAATCAACACTTTTGCGTCCATTTCTATGGTTTAGTTGATGTTGAAGAAGTTGGTAGTTTTTACTTTGATATATGACTAGTACAAGTCTTCGGCGAATTACTATTTGGATATATCAACCATATGGACGTACATGTCATACATTATGTTATATTATATTATATACAAGGTTAATCTAACAGATTCAAGAACACTTTCAGCTTGTTTACTTGCTAGCTTGTTGGATTCTTTGGATGTAAGTTTTTGAAATAGTATTCCAAGCTCTCATATATTTCTCTAGACATTGGTTGACACAGGTCTGTTTCAGATAGTTAGTACCATAATCGAACAACAATCACCACAAGGTGGTACTCACTTCTTCTGGAGAGTTGTAAGGAGCTCTCAAACATTGCTCGAAACAGTTTTCAGTCATCTTGTTCACTAGTTCAGTAGCATTGGCCACAGCGAGCTCTTGGGAAATCTGTGCCTTCAATCTGTCCTTGACTTGTGAGGAAGCGTCGACTCTGGTCGCAGTAACTGGAGAGGAAGAGGATGCACCACCGAATAGTCCGCCTAAAGCCATTTTGATGCGATATTTATGCTAGTTTCAGACCCTTTATGGCTCAGTTCAAGTGACAAAATTTTTTATATTTGGTCGCGAAAATACAGACTGACAACAGCTTATTGTTAAGAATGATACAATTAACTAGAGCCAAATCATACGTAAACTCAGACAAGAAAAATAATTAAATTGAAAAAATAAAAGAACGCCTGAATACTGAAAAGAATCAGTTTGAGTAAGCTATTATATGATAAAATTGTTTTTTGTGGTGACCTAAGTTACTTCAGAGTTTGATAGTTCTACTTGACTGAATCATGGAATGAATCTTCCTTTCTTATCATTATTAAAAGTGGACGTTTCAGATAATGAATTACAGATTAATTTGACGAAAACTTTTACATGAGAAGCCTGAAAAACTCAATTTTTTGTTGTAATTAATAAACTATCAAAAGTAACAGTACTTATTAAGCCATCCACAAGCCCAAAGTCATTACGATACTCAGCAGTAATGCCTTTATACCGGTTTCCCCAATGGAAAGTTGTAATGAGAGAGCACTGTTAACTTCTGTGATAGCGGAAGAGGCTGAGGAAGAAGTACTAGCTAAATTAGATGATGCACGACTCGTAGATGATTGTGATGATTGTGTGGTGATGGTGGTTTGATTATTGTATGATGATGCAAAGGATGATGATGATGATAAAGAAGATGAAGATGGTGTGCTATCCCTCTTAGTTGAGGAAACTATTGTGCTTCTTGAAGAACTAGATCTTGATACTAATGAGCTAGCACTTGATGAGTAGACTGTACTGACTCTCGATTTAGAACTTTCTAGTGCACCATGGTAAGAACTGGATGTTTCTTCAGATTCACTTGATGATGGAGATGAACTAGATCTTTGAGAGCTTGATTTTCTAGATGATGATGAGGAGGATGAAGAAGATGAGTTTTCAAGTTCACCACCAGCTAATAAAATTTCAAATTCTTGTTCACCCAGGGATTCTCTTCCGTTAACTTCACCGTCAACAGCTTGAATAGAGGTCCATAAACCAGTTTGATCAGTGTATTTATATTCAGAACCTGTAGAGTAATCGGTGACGACAACATTTTTAATGTACATGGTGAAAGGAGCTTGACTAAAATCGGTTAAACCACCAGCCCATTCAATAGTACCAGCAGAATTACTTGGATCACCACCTGCCCAAATACCAGTAGCGATATACATTGGAGTCTGAGGATAACCGGAGGCATTGTCAGAAGGGATTGTTCTAACTTGAGTACCGTCAATGTAAAACACTAATTCATCTTTGGTCCAATCAATGGTGTAATTGTGGTATTCTTCTTGTGGAGTTGTAACGGCATGGTATGCACCTCTGTCATAAGTTGAAACATTACCTTTCGAAAAAAAATTGGTTTGAACTTGAGCAGTATCACCACCGACCCATTCTAGATCGATTTCATCCAAATCATCACTTTGTAAATAGAAGGAAGAAACGATACCAGTACCAGAAGCAGCTTTAAATGTGACTTCAACTTTACCAAACATGATATAGAAATTCGACTTCAAAGCAGGATTATCGAGCCTTTCAGCCAATGTGAATGCAACACCATCTGAGTTATATGAGATTCTCTTAGGATAGGACACAGCTGAGAACCATTCTGATTCTTCTTCGAAATCTTCAGAGAATGAGGTAGCTAAAGCAGGATCAGGTGAACAACCAGTAGTGGAAACTGGATTACAAGATGCAACGATTTGGGCAGCAGCCATCAAAGGCATGGAAAAGCTCAACAGCAATTTTGTGTAAGAAACCATTCTTGTGTTGTATTGTTTAACGAGTGGGTATAGTGATAAAGTGTGAAAGTGGGTTCGAATTTATTGAAATGTGGGTTATTACACAAAAAAAATTACATTATGGAGCTTATTTATAAAACAAGGACTGGAGAGACCCATCTTTCCAAGCCTTGAGCACTGAAACCTTAGAGGACATGGGTACTTTTAATTAATGATCCAAAAGGGTAATTATTTCTTTGTTTTCATGCATGCACGTAAAAAAAATCAGATTCGTGTATTTTTATTTTTAGCATATTTTCTTTTACATGAAACTGACACGAAACAAGAAAAAAGAAAAAGAAAAAAGTTTCGCATCACAAAACAAACAATGAAAAGAATGGGAATGAATAATGAATGAAAACAAGGTTCAAGCTTATAGAGTGTGAATAGATTATAGTCGTGTAATGTGTTTCTTAGCTGCTCGCTGGAGTCGCTAAAAGGCTGGAATACGCCCTCCTGGCCCATTCTGGAAGGGGCATTTGGGAATCGCAGGCACTGTGCCTTAACCATCCATTTCCAGTAATGTCCAGCCATGGGCAGTGAACAACATTCACTTCCAATTTTTGACACTCTATGGCTATGCCTGGGAGTGGAGTGACCACTGTAGAATGTAGAATATTCCTTGCGCAATGACATAGACCTTCCAGATCGTTGACAGGACGTTCAGAACCTTTTGTTGTTTTCGAGGATGTACATTAGTATGGTGTTTGGTCAATAATTGTGTCACAAAACCAACAATGGCCAACCCACAATTTTCGAATTGACGAAAGCTATTGATGAAACAAAGTTGTGATACTGCCATGATGCATGGTGATATAGATGACTTCGCTAGATTACAATGCGTATCCAAGTTCAATTTCTGACAACGCTCAAAACAGCACTGGTATTCTACAATCCGCTCAATTTCTTTATTTGCTAGATTTCTTGAACTCTTCAAGAGCTGGAACTGCACAGCAGGAGTATGGGATATCTTTTGAAACGTTCATCACTTCGTTGACGTTGACTTTGATCTATTGTGTTTGTCAGGCTGCTGCATTCAGTTTGATTAGGGAACATTTCAAGAACATATATCAACCGAATTGTTATTATGTGCCCCATGATGAGAAAGTTCCACCTTTAAAGAATAACTTATTAGCCTGGTTGACTCATGTTGCGTTTTTGCCGCTTGAAGAATATAAGAAAATGGGTCTTGATTCATATTTGTTTTTGAGATTCATAAGTTTTGTGTTGATTATGTTTCTTGGTTTGGCAGTTCTCAATATATCTGTTTTAATCCCCATTAATTATTTATCTGGTTATGATCAATACACTGAAAGTGATGTCTTAAGTTTCACTAATGGGACGGTACCCTCTGTTCAAGGTCTAGATAAGATTTCAATGTCGAATATATCACCAAAGTTTTCCAATAGATTGAGTGTTCATCTAACGATGACCGTTCTTACTGTCCTTTGGTTTCATGGATTGATCATTTATGAATTGTCGAATTATATCAAGATCAAACACAATTGGCTAGTCAATAATGGAGATTCATTTTTGAAGTCGAAATTGCCTGAAAGAGATCATTTCAATACGATTTTAATTGATAACGTTCCTGTGAAACTTTTGGATAAGAAGGAATTGACTAAATTATTCAGTAGTATTACAGGTGGATCTCACATTAAGAACATTTGGTTGGTTTACAACTATAGAGATTTGAAAATTCTTTATAACAATCATTTGAAGTTAGTTGATTGTATTGAAACTCTTGAAACTGAATTGATTTTACAAAAATTTTATAAAATGTTAAAAAATGATTCAAATTTTAAAAAAAATACCAAATTGGAACAGAATGAACTCAATACTTGGTTTAGAGATTTGATAAATTATAGAATCCATTTCAAATATAATTTCATACCAATTTTTTCATATTCCAAAATCCAAGATCAATTAATCCCATTAACTAATGAATACATTCATAATTATCATACTTTGCAAAACAAGAGAACGAGATTAGTGCTGAGAGAATCAGGTCCAATGAATGATCATAAATACAATAAAGTATTCATTCAATTTGAAAATTCCTTACCACCAGATATTTTAAACCAAATTCAAATATCAAATAAATTGAATTTTTTGGATAAGACGTTAATAAGGATCAATCCAAGAGATATAATTTGGGATAATCTATCAATTCAAAGCAACATGTTTGTCTTTATTAGAACAATATTTGGTAATTTTCTTGGTTGTCTTGTCATTTTGTTATGGGTTATTCCAGTTTCATTTGTTACTATGATTTCACAAGTTCCTTATCTTAGTCGATTGATTCCATTGTTGGGTTGGTTAAGACTTTTACCTGAATATATCACTGATGTTATTTCTAATTTACTTTCGGTTATTTTTTTGTTATGTTTAATGGAATTAGCACCTTCAGTTATGAGAATTATTAGTTATATCAAATGTAAAAGAACAGGGGCAGAAATTGAACTTGATGTTCAAAAATGGATGTTTGTTTTTTCATTTATTCACGTTTTCATGGTTGTTACAATTACTTCTGGGTTCACTGTTATAATTGAAGGATTATTACACAATCCAATTTCAATACCTGATATTTTAGCAAATAATTTACCTAAATGTGCCAATTTTTTCTTTTCTTATTTGATGATAAGAGGGATTTCATTTTTTGGGAATAATTTATTACAAAATTATCAATTGTTTATGAATTTATTCGTTTATAAATTTATTGATTTCACACCAAGACAGAAATTTTTAAGATTGATCAATATTCCAGTTTATAAATGGGGTTCATTATATCCTAGTTTTGCCCTTTTAGCATCAATTGGTTTAATTTATAGTGTTATATCACCATTAATAATAGTGTTTGTGTTGATTGCATTTTCAATGGCATTGATATCTTTTAAATATTCAATTAAATTTCAATTCAGTCATAAGAATTATTCAGAAACTTATGGTGATTTTTATCCAAGGGCTATTTTCCATCTATATACGGGGATTTATTTTCTTGAAATTTGTCTAATTGGGATTTTTGCATCTAGTAGAGATGTTAATAATGAAGCTAATTGTTTATACCATGCATTATTTACATTTGGTTTATTAATTCTAACTGCAACTGCACAAATTAAATTGAAAAAAATGTTTGGGAAACTTTTAAACAACACTTTACCAATGAATTTACATAAAATTGATGAAGATCATGTTGAATCTTTAGAGAGTGAAAAATCTAGAAATGAGGCACTATCTGCACCTTTGAAAGAAAACACTTTGTTCAACGATACCTTTTATGAAGAATGCTTCCAACATAATCATAGTGTTATTTGGTTACCAAAGGATGAATTCAAACTATCTGATAATGAAGTTGAATATTTGAAGAGTTTAGGAATTGATGCTTCTAATGCATTTAATGACTTGAATAACGATGGATGTATTAATTTGAACAATTGTCCTCCTGATTTTGTGGATTGGTAGTAGAAAAACAGATCATATTAAGTAAAGTACATGCATGAATTTTGAATAACATCATCATAAATTTGCGTAGAATTATTATACATTAATCGTTCATTTTTGTTCCTTTTCATCGTCTTCTGGGATGTTCTCTCTAACGTTCTTTCTTCGAGGCCACATACTAGGTAATCTAATGACTTGAGATCTTGGTTCGACACATCTTTCAATAAACCATGATTTCAATTGGTTTTCAATCAGATTACTGATCTTAGGAACGTTTTCCAATTTGGATCTTGAACCGATCAATGACTTTATGCTGAATTCCAATCTGAAGTCAGGAGAGAAGGCGAACATCAAGGCAGTTCCTTTACCTTTATCTTCGTTTCCTTCATCAGAGATCAGTGAAACTGTCAAACAACCGGAGAACCTGACGATTGAGACACTCAATTGAACTGGTAAAATAGCAGTTAAAGGCTTTGGAGAGTTCAGTAACAAGTTCGTCTCAATACCTAAAGTCAAGGTGTCTGCGAGATCGACATCAATCTTAGCTTGCAAGTTGTTCAAGTCGGTTGGATTCTTCTTGAGTCTACAATTGGAGAAGATTGGGTAATCATCACCAATGTCGAGCTCCAAAATGTTGATTTTGTCCAAGTAATCAGGCATTTCTGCCTTCTCTAAGAAATCGTTCAAGGAATTAACGATGTTGTCAGAAGTCAGTGCCTCCCTTCTAAACTGGTTGATCGTCTGTGCAATGAGCACGTTGAACCAGTCCAGCGACTCCGGGGCGTGTGTCTCGACATTATAATACGTCTTCTCCAGGATCGAGTTGATCGTCCTGTCCTGGCTCTCTGAAGCGTCGAGTGGCTCCTTCTTCTTAAGCACAGGCGCCTTCTTGAGCTCCTTCAGCTTGTCTGACGTCGTTCTCGTCTCGCTGAACACAAAGAACTTGATGAAGAACACGAGCACGACAATCACGCTCAGCTGGCCCAGTAGCAACCCTTGTGTGAACGACCAGCCTGAAGATGGTGTGCTTTGCAGACTAAGCTGCTTCTGGAGGTGCAAGGGGAGCGCCTTGCTCAAATACTCGTCCAGCGTTAACAGCGTCTTGTGGGCGTCCTGCTCGACCACGACGGTGGCGTCAAGCGCTCTGTCCGGGTCTCTGTTTGACATTATGTGAAGGGACCTTGAAGCTTTGGTGTAAGAATATATTTGTATGTCCGAAGAAAACATATAAACATTAACATCACCATAAACATCAATAAAACAGAAAATAGTGATAAACACAATGTTCAAGCGCAAGCTCAAAAGCGTTTCCAACGCCGTCAAGACCGTCGGGGTGCACGATCTCTCAGCAGGCGTTTCCTCAAAGGCGTTCGGTGTCGATGAGGTAAGTGCCATATTACTGCTAATAATAGGCATCCGCCATATACTGACTATGACATATACAGCTGAGCAGGTACGGTATTGCTGGTAAGGCCCTTGCTGTGGCACATGACCCAGTCCAGAGTCTCATGGCTGTGGCGACTTCGAGCCATGAGGTTCACGTCTACGGCCAGCAACAGGTGGAGGTCGTCTTCTCACTGTCGAATGGGTCCACTGTTGAGTACTTGAAGTTCATCAAAGGTGTCTATTTAGTGGCAGTTGACCAGAAGGGAAACATCATGGTATTCTCGTTATTGCAGAAGAAGATGATTCACTCCGTGTTGGCTCCAGGTAAGCCTACAGCCATTGAAGCAGATCCTTCTTTAGATTGGCTGTTGTTGGGAATGTCGAATGGGAATGTATTGGCCTTTGACATTGACAGAGGTGTCATGACCCCGTTTGGTATTGAGAATCTGCAAAGACAAATCCTTCCAAGGGAAAGACTGTCGCCTGTTGTGTCCATCCAGTGGAATCCTAGAGACATAGGCACAGTTTTAATCGCATATAGTCACTGTGCTGTCGTTTATTCATTGTCAACTGGTGAGATTAAAGCTAGTTTTCATTATGAAATCCCGCCAAATGCCCCAGGTGGTGACGGTTTAATAAGTACAAATCCAAGATATCCAAGAATCATCGAGGCTTTATACCATCCAAACTCTTTAAATGCGATCACTGTTCATGAAGACGGTTCAATTGTGTTTTGGGATGCCTTGACAGGGAAATTGATTCTTGCCAGAAACATTTATGATGTGGATGTGAATTTACCTTCTAGTAATAACTTGGCCTCTGAAGGTTTGAACACAAAGATTTATCAAATCAAATGGATAACGTCTCATAACCATGACAATACTGCCTTGCTGATCTTAACAGATGATGGACATAAGTTAATCTGTATGAATTTTGGTGTTGCTCCAAAATATTCAATAACTTCACATGAAAAAATGAATAAATATTATGCAAATCCAAAAGATCAACATATTTTACCATTCAAGAATCAATCATCGATTGAACAAATTATCCCATTAGGTAACTCATCACCATATTTCAACGGTAATGATAATCCTCAGTATCTGTTGTTAGTCATGAATTCTAATGAAATTGAAATTTTAAATTTCCCACTAGGAACTAATAATTATAAATCCAGTTTATTCCCTCAAAGTTTAAGTTGGATCCATCCAAGAACAACGATAACAAGAGCTGTTTCTGTTCCTAAAAACAAATGGTTAGGCGTGATTTCCAAATCTACTAAAAATGAATTGTTCTTAAAAGGTGGTTCTCCTGTAAATAAACCGTTGAGATCAAATGAAATTAGATCTGCTTTAATCACAGGGCATTCCAATGGTTATGTCAGACTATGGGATGCTTCACATGGTGAATTGGATGATTCTTCAGTCATCGACATCAACGTTATTGATGCATTAGGTTTGGATTATGACATTCCTGTTTCTGATGTTTCATTTGCTGGTGAAAATGTTGAATTGGCAGTTAGTTTACAAAATGGAGACATTGTTTTATTCAAATTTGATGTTAATAGAAAATATGATTCTCAAAAACCAGACAGTCTGGAATCTTTAATGGGAAAACTAACTTTACAAAGTGGTGCTTTAATTAATTTAAGTCAAAGGGCACCAAATATCAAAGAAGGTTTCCTACCGGTTTGTGGTCTTGTCAGTGGTAAAAGAGGTAGAGTAACTGCAATCAAGAACAGTAATATTGGATTCGTTGCCATTGCATATCAAAATGGTGATATGGTTATCATAGATAGAAGAGGTCCAGCAATAATTTTCAATGAGAATTCTATAAAATTTTCAATTAGTGGACAAAGTTCAAAACTAACAAGTTTGGAATTCTCAATCATGGCTTATGGAGATGATAGTTATTCAAGTATTTTATTATTCGGTGGTTCTGATAAAGGTGAACTGTACACTTATAAAATCTTACCTGAGTCAAGTGGAAGATTCACTGCCCAATTAATTGATGTTATTCAGTCAAATGATTTTGGTATTACAAATATAGTGCCTTATAGATTAGATAATGGTACTCCATCATTTGCAACTTTGGAAGTTTTCAATAAATTAGCTGATGGTATTTTAATCCAAGGTTCAATAATCACAAGTTCCAACAGGGAAATAAGAATTATAAACCCAGGTAAGGGTAAATCAAGTCATAAAATTTTCAATCAAGAAGTTTTCACAGCAGGTTTGTCAATAATCCCAACGAAAAATGCATCATCACCATATTGTTCAGTCATTCCTGTCCTATTAGGAAACAGCACAATCAAAGTCTTATCAAATCCTGAATTGAAAGAAATCACTTCGTTGAACCTACCATTCAAAGTTACTGGATCATGGAGTAATTTAAGTTCTGTGTTACCATCTGGTGATATAATCGTTAGAATCAATGAATCTGAAGCTGAATTAATTTCAATAACAGGTACTGGTCAAGAATTACACCATTTGGAAACTGATCGAATTTTCAATGAAAGATTGAGAATCCCATACAGGCCAACGATAGGAACTGCACAATGGATCAAAGGCACGACGTTAATCACCTACGACGATTTAGATCTTTTAATTGGTGGTGATAGAAGACCTGATTCGAAAAACGTGAAAGAATCAGAAATCGCCCAAGGAAACGTCACAATATCGGCACCAACTAGTTCATCTTCTAAAGCTGATGAATTCTCATACGATAGACCAGTTAGAAAAAGAGCATCGGCAGGTTATGATCCAACAAGACAAATTATGCATTCTTTCCAAAATGGCATTGATTCCATAGGGGAGTCATTCAACGATTACGCCAACAATGCATCGCAGAGTATGAGTGAAACGATTGGATCAGCAAAGAAAGACATTGTGAAGTCCATGGTCAGATCAAAGTTCGGTATTTAATTAATTAGTGTATGTTGTATCTATGTATTACCTTGTAGATGCTGAGTCAGCACAATTACTATAAACTACTATTGTTTCAATCGGAATACATTTACTCTTCCACTTTCCACAAAACACCAAAATGTCTCTTTGGAACGAACTGAACGACTTTACACAGTATCCAGAAACACCAGAACTTCCAACTCCTTCGACGATTCCAAATTTTTGCGATTCTAGTAAAGGACTCAGACAATTCCTGATCCACTCGAGAAGCCTTAGTGATGACATCCTCAGACAGAGGCTGAACTCGATTCTGACTCACAACGAGCAACGAGGCGACCAAAAAAAGTTACACAAGGCCCTTGTGTGCCAAGAGTTCATCGAAAATGTTCTCATCAAGTCATGGAACCAACGATTAAGAGGATTGCAGTATTGTGGCGAAAGCCTGTGTAGTCTGGAGAAAGATATTGAAAAGATCAACAATACGAAGATCAATATGGATGGAATCGATTTGAGATTTGACCCCTATGCTATAAGGGATCTCGAGAATGAGAAAGAGGAGAAACTGTTGCGTTATAATACGTTGAAGAACTTGTTGAATAATGAACATAAGATTGAATCGATCATTCAAGGGAGATCAAAGTCTATATTGGTGGATTATTGTGGAGTTTCTGAATTAGTGGATAATTTTATCAGTGAAAGAAAATAATGATTACACCTTGTTAATAATTCGTTATTCATTAAAGTTATATAAATACTTGTACATTTTTGGTTATTCTGTAGTCACTCTTCATCTTCAATTTCACTGAGTCCTTCTTCTTGTAATGCTGACATTCCTCTATATTTTGTATCTGTTTCAATTCCTTTAATTGCAAAATCTTTAACTAGTTCAGATTCGATTAAATCGTTCCAATTGACATAAAGTTCTAAATCTTTTGCAATTTCTCTTAAAATTCTGTTTTTGGATTTGATTTCCAAATTGTTGTTTCTTTGTTCTATTATTTTGAAAAAACTTGATAAATCATTAATGAATTCATTGAATGATAAATATTCTTTCAAATTAGATTTGATTATAATTCTATTCAAATTTAAATCGATTTGTAAATTTAATAAAAATCTTGATGAATCAATCTTCATTATTTTCAATAATAATTCGTCAATGATTTTAAAATGACTGAAATAACTTAAATTAATTCTTTCTTTCAAATTTTCAACTTCATCAAATTTTATTGACTCTCTCTTAATTATCAATTCATTAATTTTATCTAACTTGGTTAAATCATCTAATAAAATTTGAGAAAATTCTAATTTTCTTGGTATTTCATTAGGATCACCTCCTGTGATTGTGCTATTAACTCTTCTAATCAATGGAGCACCTCTTTTCATTTCCCTTTTCATTGACCAATATTTCGTTAAAATTTGACCTAATTCTTCGGATTTTTCAATCTTAAATTTAATCAAAAATGAATTCAAAATATTGATGAAATAATTTGGTCCAATTGGTGTACCTTTAGAAGTTTTCCATTTCTTATTCGTACTATTATTTGAATCATTTGTCCTGAAAATATTGGATTTTGTCTTTAATAAATTATCCAAATAATCAAAATAAAGTCTTGTTTTAATAATACCTTCTTTTATACTTGGAACTAATTCAGGAGGACCATGTTTATCACAAAAGCAAGTCAATGTACTTTTATCCAATACTGCACCTTGAACACCTTTTTTAATATTCATGTACAATCCACTTCTTTTAGCACAAGTCACATGAAATGCAGTGAAACAGTTCTTATTAGCACATTGAATACAGGCACCATGTTTCTGTTTACAAATATAACAATTCAATTTCCAACGACCTTTTGGAATTAATTCTATTCCTTCAATAGGTTCCATATGGTTAACACTTGCAAAATACAATTCAGGAATCCATAATCCACATAGCACATGCGACCATAACCCATTCGCAGTTTGTTTGAAAGCACCAGTCGAAGAAGGACAGAATTGACATTTGAGTTTCTTATTCTTGTTGATCATACACTTCCTGCAAAGCCATTGACCTTCAGGAATGAATAAAACACCATAACAATCCTGATGTACTGCAATATCACAACCATCACAGAAGATAATAGCATTAGAATTATCACACTCACTATCGTTACAAATGGAACAGTTTTGATCATCAATCGAATCATTCAATCCAATACCATCGTCTGATCCGTATAAATTGATGAAGTTCTTCAAATTGGTCAAATTGGCAGAATTACCAGAATGTCTCAATTTTGGAGGAATTTTCAATTCTAATTGAAACCATTCATTTTCTAAAATGGTCAAACAACATTCAAAGATCTCATGAGTCAAGTTATTAAACCCTTGATCTTTCAAATGTTTCAATAAATAATTGTCTTGCTCATCCATGTCATATAAAGACTTGAACATGATCTGATTCTGTGAAATGTCACTTAGGATATTAATGTCGCTTGAGATCAAATAGTCCAATTCTCTGACATACGTGGAATCACCATCGTGGTTCTCGTTCTCGGATAGTGAGCACTGTTTGTATCCCAGCTTAATCACCTTCTGAGGGATCCTGATGTTCTGGGTGGGTAGAATCTCCTTTGGGATCTGCTTGAACTTTGGCTTATTGAGGTTCGTTGGTTTGTATACCTTGTGATGAAGTGAGTGGTCTTGAGATAAGTGGTTTGTCACGAATACCGGAAGTGGGTCTGAGTAGTGCAAGTCAGGGTAGAACTTGCGTGAATCGTGCTCCTCACGGGGCTTCAAAGGGTCGTTCATTGGTGGTTTTTGTTCTTTTATTAAGCATGGAAAGAAATCAAAACAAAAAATATTACTTTTACGCGAATCATATTGAAAAATTATTTAATAGAAGCATTATATATTGGTTAAACAGAACTGAAGAAAGTCATATGTTGGAGTGGTCCCACGTCTCGTTGTGCTCCTTCAGGAACTCGTTCACGTCGAACTCGAGGTTCTGCTGGTCCTCCAATTTGATCGAAGGAAGTGCTGAGAGTGTGAAGTTCTGGTCATCGTGTAGCTGGAGATGGGAGGAATCGAATTCCTGTGTAGACTGTGTGTATTGCTGCTGTTGTTGTTGGTGCTGTTGTTGTTGGTGCTGCTCAGTAGGCTGTGGAGTGCCAGTGTTAGAGTTAGCTGGAGTCTGTGAGCTCGAGGAAATACCACCCGTGATTGCTTCCAGTTCTTCTATCTTAGCAATGAGCTTTTCTCTTCTGGATTCCTGCTCAAACATGACCTTATGTAAATGTACAACGTAGTCAACGGTCTTGTTGATGATCACGTTCTTGCTTGCTTTGACTTCTTTCCCGTCATCGTCTATGTATAGCAACGATGGAGGGACTATCAATCCCAATTCTTTGATCTTCTCTTTGATCAAATCACGTCTTCTTCTCTCCACCTGGTTGTGGAACTCTCTTCTTCTACGGAGCTTGTCCTCTTTACTTAACTGTTGTTTTGGCAGACTTGATGAGCCATTGAACGATCCACTTGGGATTGGAGATGCAGCTATGCTTCTAGGAGACTTGAAAGAAGATGGGTCAAAAGAGGAGTATGGGCTCAGGGCATCATTGAACGAGCCTGGACTTGCCACTGGGTTGATCTGCAGTGACGCACTCTTGTTGTTGTGTAAAGGGATGGATTTGGCAGAAGGACTGAAATAAGCAGAACTGTTTTGTCTATTGGAAGTGCTTGGAGAAGCTATGGATTCTATTGGGTCGTATAACGAATTATTTCTCGTGTTAGACAAGGAGCCACTGATGGAAGATTGACGTCCCCGCAAAGATTGCGACATGGATTGTTGTATGGACTGTGGTTGGAAAGAGGATGAGATGTGGATTGGGTTTGAGTTGTATGGAGAAGCGACCGGGGAGAAGTAGCTCGAATCGTAGGACTGGTTGATGAGCTGCGTAGGGTCTAGATGACTCGTTGTGTGGTGGTCGTTGAGCTCGTGGAAAGGTTCTGTATGGTTGGTGTTGGTATTGGTGTGTTCAATGTTTTCATGGTTGTTGATGTTGAAGTTGTTGTTGGTCGTGGTGACAGAGTCGAGGTTGTGATGGTCAAAGGAGGAGAACTCTAGCAGCTCATTCTCCGGAATTGCAGAGGAGACGTTGAAGTTGAAGTCTTCCAGGTTGAGCTTGTCGTGGTCGAATTGGAGGAAGTCTTCAGACATGTTGTTGTTGTGCAAAACTAAATAGGTGTCCGTCTATTCGGTGACTATCAGGGAATTTAGTGTGCAGGGAGTTGTGTGAGTGCAGAGCGAAGGAGTGGAATGAGCGTCACTGGGAAAACAGCAGCTCAGCACAAATAAATGGAGGTGTTGATGGATAAATATAGTATATAAACAAGTAACTTCTTTATTGAATGAATTTATTTTTTCTCCAGATTTTTTGCTGCTGCTTGATTGCCTAACTGGGAAATTCTGAGTGTGTATAGACTATGAGAATATCACGTGACAAGTTTTGCCTTTCATTCAATTACAATTTACGACTACTTTATCACCATCATCAATAGCACACAATTATCAGTAAAATGGCCACTGAATCCAATCTCAGGGCCCAGTGGATGGACTGGAACAGCAGGAGCTCGCAGGGAACTGCCGCAGCCGAGTCTGCAAAGACCTTCTTTGGTGGGTGGGCTGAGACTTTGAACAACACAGCCAACGATGTGTACAACCGTTTGCCTTTGACACAACAGGATGCTGAGTCTGTGAATGCCCAAGAGCCTTCATGGTTTCAATTGTCCCGTTTTGAGAGACTCATAGGGTTTCTTGCCTGCTTGTTAGGATCAGCTGCTTGTTTCACTATCTCGTTCGTCTTGTTTCCTGTGTTGGCTTTGAACCCAAGAAAGTTTGGGTTGTTATGGTCTTTAGGTTCTTTGTTGTTCGTGTTGTCTTTTGGTTTGTTGCAAGGTCCTGTTGCTTATTTCAACCATTTGACTTCAAGAGAAAGACTTCCATTCACCGTGTTCTTCTTTTTAAGTGTCTTTAGTACTATCTACTTCAGTGCATTCATGAAATCTACAATCTTGACATTAATCGCAAGTGTCTTGGAAATAATAGCTGTTGTTTATTATACTGTCAGTTATTTCCCATTTGGAGCTCAAGGTCTAAGACTAGCAACCTCTGTCGGTGTCAGACAAGTCAGTGGTCTAGTCATCTAAGTCTTCAATTCCAACTTCTTCCAATGGTGCTTTATAAATTGGTAAACTTGTTGATTCGCCAGTCTTCAAATAAATCGATTTGATTTGGTGTTTTTTTTCATTCCAGTTCGTTATTGGTTTATTTTCTTTATTGGTTAAAAATTTAATGATTGTACAAATATTTGAATAAATTTCTTTTAATTTTAATGGATTCACTGAATCGAAATTGTAAATCTTGATCGTGATGTTTGAATCAGTTGACAATAAAAACGACACGTTTTGAATTATTGATTTGATTTGTGCTTTAATGAATTTAATATCAATTTCATCTTTTGGTGATCTGCTATCAACAGTGTTTCTATTGGATAATTTGATAATATATGGAATTTTTCTATTCTTGAGATAAAATTGAGCACCTAGTATCTTTGGTAATAATTCTTGAACTCTGTAATCTGCAATTACGATATCGTAATCGTTATAAAAAGTCTTCAATTTCAATTTATTAAACGACTTCAACTTCTTAATGGTAATCAATTCAACGTTATCATATTTCGTAGTCAATGGTCTCAAAAGTTCAACGTAATTATTCACTTGGGAATTGCTCTGTGTGATAATTACAACTCTTTTAGATTCAAACAATGCAATTTTATGCTCTATTGGTATTATTCTTTGGATGTAATCTTTCTTCTGTATCAATGGCACATTTGTATTCACTATCATAAACAGGTTCGCATCACCAGTTTTAGCTGCCTGGACTTTAAGTGCTTTCAAAGACTTCAGCGTGATCTTCTCAAACTGCTCACTGGACACAAACTCACTCATATTGCGCTACAAATAAAACAAAATACAAGTAAAACAATACAATAAAACCTCATCGCAGATTAAATATAAAAAATTTACTTCAAAAAAAAAACTTAGTCAGGTGATATTCACGTGACATTCTAAGCATGTAACCAATTTGTGTCATTTCTCTTCTCTGGTACTGTCTCATATCTTGAATCTTTGGGCCAATTTGATTCCCTCACAGATGTTCTGCACTCTGGCATCGATCTTGTATCCTTGATTGCCCAGGTTAATGAGTTCCTGCTCGTAGTCCTTCAATGGAACGGTGAACGTCTCGATGAACTCACCATCTTCTAGTTTAGCAACTGGATTAATGTTTCTTTCATCGTTCAAATCGATATTGACTGTCACAAGACACAGATTGCAATTGCAAAATCCAGGATCAGCATACATAATGGTGGACTTCGACACGACAGTTCCAATGTATCCTGTCTCCTCGTGTAATTCTCTCAAGGCAGTAGTCTCAATGTCCTCATTAGGATCGACTAAACCGGCTGGAACTTCAATACTGACACCTCCAATTGGGGGTCTGAACTGCTTCTGGAGCACAATCTCAGGCTCTTCCTTCTGGAGGATGGCCAGAATCGCCACTGCATCCACTGGAGATCCTTCTGGTCTCGTGGGACGTGAGGCAGACTCCCACAATCTCTCTTTACCAGCTGGATCCACATACGTTATCTTGCTGAGTTTCGTCCATCTCGCCTCTTCTGAAGGGAGGTCCTCGATCTTGATGATCTTTGCTAAAGAAGCTGATGGTTTGGAGTGTGACATTGTTCTAATGGTGTGGATTCTCTTCAAACTATTTGTAATTGTCCTGATTCTGTGATTCATCCTGTGTTAAGTATGAATCCATCCTTACTAAATTTTTCATGGGAAAAACAAACACAACACTTTATTATTACTCACAATCAGATCAAACACCAATGAGCGATCTAGACCTTCTCAAGTCACAAATTCAGGAGAAACTCATCGAGTCGGGCGAATACGACAGGATCTCTGCTCTTTTGAAAGAGAGACTTGCACAGAATGGATGGTTTGATAGCATTAAAAGACTCGCTAATGGTGAGTGGGAGATTATACTACCTGTTGGATCAATTTTGTACTAACATCGAGCAGATGAGATAAATAACCAAGAGCAACCAAGTTTCGACAAATTGAGTGCTTTGCTAGAACCAAGAGCCTTGTGTGAGTAGTGTGATCCCATTTTTTTATGGTTTTTGTTGTGTTGTGTTGTTACTAACATGTTATTTAGCAATGGTTCCTGAATCTGTCAGAGAAGAAATATTGACTCAGATAAAACAATTCCTCGAGAAAACTGTCGATATTTAAACACAAACTCCTTTATTCACTTCGTCAAGTCATTATTTGTTGCATTATAATTTAATAGATACTCAAAAGCAATCAAAAACTAATGTACTACAACATAATAAAACAATTGATAAAAACTATATTACAATAAAAAAACATACAATCACAGGCACGTCTCATAATGGTCATTGAAAAAATACTTTAGCTTATCTTCTCTTATTCTTCTTCATCATATTCTTCATCTTCTTCTATCTTTCTAACCACAGCTTCAGGTTGTTTAACATCTTCATTAGTAGTTTTACCTTCGTCTTCTTCTAAATTAGATTCTTCTTTTAGTTGATTCAAAGTATCTTCAGAAGGTTTAATTGTAGGTTCTGATTGCTCTGCTTCAACTTCTGTTTCTTTTTGTGTGTCTACTTTTGCTTCTTCTACTGCCGCTTCTTCCTTTTTACCTTCTTCTTTCTCAATTTCTTTATTGTATTCTTTTTTGTCTTCGGTTTCAGTTGGTTGTTTAGTATCAGTCACATCAGGAGTTTCTTTAGTTTCTTCAGCTTCAACTTCAACTTCAACTTTTTCTTCAGTTTTATTGTTCATTTCATTTTTTTCCAAAGATTTATGTTCATTGTTTTCGTTTCCTTTGACAACTGGTTCTTCTTTATTTGATGATGCTTCAACAGGTTTTGGAGTTTCATCTTTTGTTTCATTTGAGTTTTCATGTTGTTCCTCTTTTAGTTCATTCTCTTGTGAGATTAAATTTCCTAATCCTTTTGGTCCATTACCATTACTCACTTTACTCTTCTTGTTATTTTTTAAAGTCTCCTCCTCAAGTTCCCTCTTATTGTTTTGTAAAGTTGAAGGCGGTTGAACTAATGGTGGAACACTCGTTTCTTGAGACACTGGTTGTAGTGGTTGAGGAACTGGTGTCTCAGTTGTAGGTGGTTGAAGCACAGGCAATGATGATGATGATTTTGGTTGTTGTTGTTGTGGCTGTGGCTGTTGCTGTTGCAACTGAGGTGTTTGGGATTGTGGAAGAGCAGATGGTTGTTGCTGCTGCAATGGAGCTGGTAATTGTGGTTGTTGGGTTGGAGCAGGTGGTGGTGGGAATGGAGCATTCGTTTGTAATTGTTGGATGGGTTGAGCAGCTTGTTGTTGTAACTGCTGTTGTTGTTGTTGAACAGCAGCTCCTATATGCTGATCAGCCATTCGTAATTGACCACCTGGTGGTCCTTGAGGACCTGGTGGAGGTGGAGGTGGGGCACCTTGACCACCATTCTTTTGATATTGAGTCAGCTGTTCCAATCTTGCTTTGATATGAGGATTGTTTGGATCTAAAGTATCAGCTTGTTTATAAGCATCTAAAGCATCTGAAATTTGATTGTTACAAGTTTCATAAAGTGTACCTAAATCATACCAAACTTCAGAGATATAAGGATTCAATCTGATAGCTCTTGTATAAGCATCCAAAGCATCTCTGTATTGGGAAATTTGATAATACAGGACACCAATAGAACACCAAAAAGTTGGATTTCTTGCATCTCTATTCACGGCTTGTTGGAATGCATCATAAGCTGAAGTGTAATCACCACGAGACATATGAACACGACCTAAATGATACCAAGCATGAGCATCGGAAGAATCAATTTCTAAAGATTGAGATAATAATCTGAAAGCAATTTCAGGATCTTGGAAAGAAGAACCTTGTTGAGAGTATAAACAACCCAATTGTTGTAAAACTTTAGCATGTTTTGGATTTGTTTGCAAAACTTTTTGATAGGCATCTTTGGCATTTTCATAATCACGTTGCTGTTCTAAAACTGAACCAATTTGAAACCAAACATCAGGTTGAGTTAAAGGAGCTGGGGGATTTGATAAGATGTACTTGAAACATTCTAAAGCTTGAGCCAATTTGTTCTCATGTTTATAAATGATACCTAATCTGAAATAAATCTCAGAAGCCTTTTCAAAATTTGGATCTAATTGTAAAACTCTTCTAAAAGCTTCCTCGGCATACTCTAAAGAGCCATAACGATCGTATAAAATACCAATACCATGCCATAATTTAGGAACGTTAGGATTGTCGAGATGGTATAAAGCTTGCTGATAAGCAGCATAAGCTCTTTGTAAATCGTCCAACATTAAATAACAATGACCTAACAGACCCCAGGTTTCACCAGCATCCGGTTTGGCACTCAATGCTCTTTGGTAAAGCTCTGCAGCTTTGGCAAACATATCTCTGGAGCGATAGAGGTTGGCTAAAGAAGTCAAGGCTTCGAAAGAGTTTGGCTCATGGCGTAAAGTGGAGTCGTAAGCGACAGCAGCGCGATCAACATCTCCAAGGGTCTCAGCAAGAGCACCGATGGCAAGCCATGTGTTGGCAGTGGTCTGGTTGAGTTCCTGTTCTTGAACGTTGAATTGTTGTTGAGCTATACTCATTGTAAACTGACCTGCGACTTGATGATGATGATAATAATGGTAAACAAAACAAGCAGGCCCTTAATTTGAAAAATTTATGGACAGCAGAAGGAGATAAAGACGTGTATAGTTTCAGGGTCCTTTCTGTATGTGTTGGGTGCGGGGAATATGTATGAGTTTTGGTATTCCTAGCAGAATCAAGTGCTGTTCCTTCGTTTGCGTTGTATCTTTAGGGAAAGAAAAGGTTCAACTTGTTAATGTTTTATCGTTTATGTGTTTTTTTTTTTCAATTTTACTTTCTTTCCTATTTTCTCAAAAGGGATTTTTCTTGAAACTTTGCGCCAAGAATTTCAACATCCGAAAATCTTTTTTAAAAAAAATGGCACTTTTTGCCAAGTTTTGTTTTTAGAATTTGGCGAATTTTGGAGGGAAATAAAAAAAAATAACGACAACTGCAGGACTCGAACCTGCGCGGTAAAATACCAAAAGATCACTTATTAAAAGTTCAAGTCTTTCGCCTTAACCACTCGGCCAAGTTGCCGAATTTACACCAACATCAATGTATTGGAAGATTTAAGCAAGTTGTCTATGTAACAGATTTGGGTCTATTAGATATTTCCTCAATGTTTTCTCATTTTAAGGATGCCACTACAAAGCTTAGACTCATAGACTAACAGAGAAGATTATTAATTAACAAACTAACACTACAATATCATTGAAAAGAGAAAGTCAAACTCAATTAAATTTTTAGTGTTAGTGGTTCAAATGTTGGATTAAACACTTTGCTTTGGTCTTGAGGTAGCATTTGGTCAATGAATGCCACAAGTGTTTGTGATTTAAAACTTCTGATAAGTTGAGTTCTCTAATCCTGAGGGACACCCCTATTATACCTTTAACTTTAGATACCCATTCAATAATACCATTAATCAACCTTGGTATACCACAACACTATCTAAACTCTGTTTCAATTTATTAGAAGTTTCAAAAAGTTGATGATCCAATGATGACTTTTCTATTTCAATCAAGATCATATGATAAATTTACAATCACTACAAAAGGAACAATTCAAAACAACAACATAAATAATAATATAAAAAAACTTTTTGACTGGATTTATGTTAAAAAACAGATATAAAACTAAATCAACTTTAAACTGTATAACTATTTATTTTTCTAGAAACATTTTCAAAAACCATTACCAAATCCTTGCCCAGTTGGTTGGTAACCTAAACCACCTTGAGTTGGAGCACCATTAGTAATTAATAATCTTTGTTGACCTAATGCTGGTTCACCTTCGTCGTTGGCTTTAGCTTTCTCTCTAGCTTCGAAATCTTGTAACAATTTCATTTCATTGTTTGCTCTATCTCTTAAAACAGTAATTTCATATGGTTTGATGTAATCATTCAAATCATGGATCCAAGCTAATTCAACAACCTTATCGTGATGAATCAAATCATATGCGGAATACAACAAAGCGATGAATGATTCAGTATTACCAGTTTCAACAAAGTAAGTTAACAAATCTTCAGCAACTTCATCTGATTTAGAAATGGAAGCAGTTTCAATGGCATCTTTCCATAATTGATCAGCTTTCAAAATGGACAAAGCTTTGTTCCATTTCTTATTCTTACGGTACAAATGAGCAGCAATTTGTCTGAAGAATATCAAATCATGTTTTTCTAATCTTGAAGCTAAATCGATTGAATCATATTTGTCATGAGCATCAACAACACTTCTTAATGTTTCGTAATCCTCTTCTTCAATCAACAAATCATGATAAGCAGCATTGACGACTGAATTGTTCTTTTCTAAGACATTGGTCAAGAATGGTTTAATTAATGGTAAATTGTCAGATTTTTGGAAAATTCTAACAACTCTTGGGATATCAATTCTTGGAGTCAAAACTGATAACAAATCAGTGATTAATGATGGATGTTCATTGACATAAAAGTTGATTGCCTTGTAGTAAATTTCCAAATTAGAAACTTTAACAATAATTTCTTTGAATGAGGAATGGTCGAATGAAGAAGCAGCTTTTTCAATCATAGTCAAAGTGGCATTGTCCCATTCATCATAATGAGCATACAAGAAAATCAATTCAGGCCATAGATGAGCATTTTCAGTAGCTCTAATAACTTTTGGAATATTGATTCTTGACCAGAATAATTTCAAATGTTCTAAAGTCTTGGATTGGTTGTATTTGGTGTATAAGACAGATAATTCAGTGAACATACCCATATGAGCTCTTTCTAAACCTAAACCAGCTTCGAATAATGAGATCAATTCATTGAAGTAACCTTCACTTTCGTACTTTTCAACTAATTCATCCAATTCTTCAGCATGAACAATTAAGTTCAAACCACAAATTTGAGCAAGACGGAATTCCTTGTGTTCCAAACAAGCATCGTTAACTTGTTTCCAGACTTTGATGTTACTGGCTTTTCTAGCACATTCAACAGCAGATTGGTAGTCATTTAAGTAGACTAGAGTAGAAGCAAGCTTGGAGTAGTTTGAAACAGATGAATATAATAATTTAGCAGCTTTGTAATCTTTACGGTCATATAATTTATCACCAATTTCATTCAAATCAGCAACGTTGGAACCATTCAAGAAGTTTTCAATGTCATTCAATTGACCTAATTCAGCATAAGCAATAATTAATTCACCATCAATTTTTGGTTCTTTCAATTTTTGTCTAGCAGATAATAAATATTTAACTAATTCTTCGTATTTACCAGCAGAATCAGCAATATCAATAACTGTTTCAAAGTTTGATGGATCATCAGCTTTGATATAAGAATCAATGGCTTCTGGAATACGTAAACCATTCAATTGAGCAGCACCTAATTGACTCCATAGTTCTGGGGTGTTGATCTTTTCAGCATAAGCTTCACCTCTATCTAACGATAAGATATCTTCAACTAAAACGCCCATAGCTTTTGATTGTAATTGATTCTTATCGTAAATTTCGAAAGCTTCTTCATTCAAACCTGCTTCAGTACATAAGTTACCAATTTCAACAGGATCAAATTGATCAATTTTCTCAATGTATGAGGAAACTTTAGTTGGTTCGACTTTGATAGCAGTTAGCATCAACAAACCTTGTAATGATGGGTTGTCATTGAATGGAGATGGTTCTAAGATGATCTTTTCTAATAATTCAACTAATTCAGAAGTTAAACCGTTATCCATAAATGCTTTAACAGTCAAAGAAACAGGTTCAGCATCAGTAGATTCTGGAACAGCAACACCAACAACTTGATCAATCAATTGTCTTCTATGGATGTTTTCTTCATCTAAAATTTTGTTCCATAATGAAGGGTCAGATCTCTTCAATAAGTATCTTGCTTGGTATTTGTACATTGAGTTTTCATTGGTAATTCTGATTAATTCATCATCATTTGAACCTTTTTCATAAGCAATGTAAGCAAGGTATGGGTCTCTCTTTTCACAGTAACGACCAACTTCAATAGTGTCATAGGTATCGTTTTCCTTCAAGAATTTTTCTGGGTTGTTGTTAGAATCTATGTAAATCTTGGCTAAAGTGTTATACACAGCATGATCTTGAGTACCAGAGTTCAAAGTGGCTTCTAAGAATGGTAACAATAATTTTAAACGGTTTCTCTTCTCAACTTCAGTAGTTAATTCAGCAATTGGAACTAAACCTAAGACAGATTGTAATAAGTTTTGAATGACTTTTTCGTCACAGTCAACATCCAATAAAGCAGCAACAACTTGTGGAGTCTTTGATGGGTTAACTTGTTGAACGTAAACTTCAATAAATTTAAAAAATTGATGTTTGTATAAGTATAAGATCAAGTCATGAACATAGTTGAAACGATCACAAACAATGATTAATGGCAATTGATCTTGTAAATCAGCATCTTTCAAGAAGTTTTTAACCTTTTCTGGATCATAAACATTGTTATCTTTGACAATACGTTCAATTTCTTTGAACTGGCCAAGTTTGGAAGCAGCTTGAATGTATTTGAAAACAACTTCTTTATCGTCAGTTAAGTTAACAATGGATGCTAAGTAGTAGTATAAACCTTCGAATGATTTGAAGTCTTCAAATAATTTGATCAAAGTAGCGGAACCAATTAAATCAGAATATTTAGTGGCAACTTGGATAACAATTTGTAAGTTTTGTGCAATATTCTTGTCTAATAATTCTCTCAAAGCAACAAGAGATTGTTCAACATTTAATTTACCAAAGTAAGCAACTAACCAATCTGCTGGAATACCATTAGTGTTGATAATGACTCTCTTAATATCTTTGATGTCAGAGTAGTTTTCTAAAGCTCTTTGATATAAACCAGCTTTTTCAGACAATTGGGCAATAACTGGTCTGTCATAATGATGAAACATATCATTACCTAAAATTGCATCAGCGACTTGTGGAGCATGTAATAAGTTAATTTCTAAAACTCTGGTTTGTAAGTGTCCTTGGTTTGGGGAATCATCTTTCAAAGCATCCAATAAGAATGAAGTACCTTGTTGAATGAAGTTTTGACTGAAAAAGATATCAGCAATCTTTTCAACCTCAATTTGCTCAGCAGTTTGAGGGGAGTTCAATAATGAAGTAGCAAATTCAGCAGCTTTATCTGGGTTTGATCTTAATAAATTTGAAATCAAAACAATAAAGTTTGGAGTGTAACTAACTTTTTCAGAATATGGTAAAATTTTGTCAAATTGACCTAATTCAGCTAAAGTAGAAACAACTTTAGAATGGGTTTGAGCTCTTAAATAAATAGCTAAAGCTAAGTTCAAATCAAATGGTTTAACAATATCACCTAATTCTTCAGAAGAAGTTAATTTGTCTTCTTTCAACCATTTTTCAAACAATTGTTTACGATCTTGTTGTAAAACTGGTTTAGCTAATTCAATAGTTTCAAATTCATTCAATTGACCTTTATCTAATAGAGTAGAGAAATATTGTAAGATTGGAGAGATTGATCCTGGGGCGGCTTGGATGTTCTTCAATTTTTGAATGGTTTGAGGAGTTCTCAATTGAGCAGATGAAGCAGCAACCTTGGCAGCATTTGCATAATCACCTTGTTGTAACAAAGTATCAAATTGTTGTAAGAATAAGTTTTCAGCACCTGGTAAGCCACCTCTTGAAGCTAAACTTAAAGCTAATGGAACGTTGGCTAATTTGTTCAAAATGTATGGAATCAATTTATCTTTGGCAATTTCAACAGCTAAAACCTGACCTTGTTTGTTAATTGCAAGGATACCGTTATTATCATTATAACTTGAAGCAATGAAAACTGGAGTGGCAGTAATTCTATTGACAAATAAGTTTGAACCACTTTCTAAATCATATAAGTGAATGAAACCGTATTTGGTTAGTAAGTAAATAACACCATATTTCTTAGAAATTTGAACACTGATTGGGAAATCATTGGCAGCATCAGGTGGGAAAAAGATTTCAACATTTTTTTTTTGGAATGGAGGGTTGTTAGCATCATGGTCAATTTCAATGATGTGTAATTGACCACTTGTAGCAGTTCTATTACCACAGACGAAGACTTGAGTTGGATTAGAAGCACCATCTAAGGACAATTCTGAGAAGCCAGCAACATGACCATCAATAGCTTGTGAGACGTTTCTCTGTTTGGAAAATAATTGAATTTTACCAGCGATTCTACCTTCTTCCTGAGTAATACCGACAACAGCAAACCAATCAAAGTTCTTATTAGCAACAAAGTTTATAATTTGGGCGTTATTTAAATTTGTATGTCTAGTAGTTAACTTGATTGGACCAGTTGAAGGTTGACCATCAAAGATATTCCAAATAAAAACAGAGGTAGCAGTAACTAAACCTAATTGTTCATCATTCAACCATTTCCAGAATATAACCGGTTCAGACATGGTGAAACCTTTCAACTTTTCTTTGGTTTGTAAATTGAAGATTTGAACTGTAGTACCATTAGCTCTTAAGGAAATGATGAACTGATTTGGATGTAAGATAGCATTGTCAGCTGCCATGTTCTTTCTAGTAATTTGATTGTTGTTGTGCAAATCGACAATTGCGACTGTGTTGGCACCATTGACTTGTTCTCTAACGGTGACATAGTGATCACTTTCCAAAGTCAATGATCTGAACTCCAATGACTGTTGGTTAATACCCAACGAAGTCAAATCGGTCAACTCGGTGAATTCAATTGGGATGTCACTCATCTTTCCTATGGTTTCAGTGGTAGATCAATTGAAAAGGATAGGCAAGCAATCGGCAATCTTATTGAGTTACGGCGATAATCCACTAATTGAAAGCAAAAGCGACTGTTGTTGTTTCTATAAAGGGAAAACAAAGGTGTTGATTGTTCTTTTCCAATTTCGCCCCCTGTACAAAGATCAACGAACCGCGAAAAGTCCGCGAAATAAAAAACTTAAATAGTTTTACGTAAGCAAATCGACCTACAAGACGGGGTAACTCCTAGACTTTAAACAATCCTCTATTAGGTTAGCCAAACTGGCAATTAATGGAACAAGGATTCGAGATCGAAGTTCCCATTGGAATCTTTGGTGATGACACCGTCTTCAGTGACAATACCATCGATCAATTCGTGTGGTGTAACGTCGAAAGATGGGTTGAAAACCTCGATCTCCCCAGGTGCAACTCCAACAGACCCACTAATTGCAAATCCATTGGCATCTCTAACAACTTCGTTAGAGGCTAAATCGACAATACCACCACTAACATTTCTTAATTCATGAGCAGGTCTTTGCTCAACTACAATTTGATCACCTTCTTCAGTTTTCAAATCGATAGTGGTTTTTGGAGCAACAACTAAAAACTTAATACCAAATTGTTTACAAATTAAAGCCAATTGATAAGTACCAATCTTATTAGCAGTGTCACCATTTTTAACAATTCTATCAGCGCCAACAACACAAACTTTCACGGGCGGTTTTGAAGGATTCTTTTCTAAAGTTGAAACCAGATAGGTCACCATGGAGTCGGTAATCAATGTAGAAGGGATTTTTTCATAAACCAATTCATATGCAGTCAATCTTGCACCTTGGTTGTATGGTCTTGTTTCTAAAGGATAAGCATGTGCGAGTTTTGTAGTTAGTTTACCTTTTTTTGATGCTGGTTCTATGTCTTCTTCTGAACCTTGAGCATGTTTCCATAATGATCTAATGACACCTAAAGCAGTACCATAACCACTGGTGGCTAAAGAACCAGTGTTGCAGATAGTCAGCATACTGAAATCACCTTCGAATCCATCTTTTTGTAATTGGTTCAAAATCCAATCTTTACCGTTATCACCTAATTTAACGTTATTTGTATAATCATCATCGATCAAATCAACGCCAAATTTCAAAATTTCTTTGAATAATTCATCTAAAGATTGAGAGGAAGATTTGTTGATAATTTCAGTTATCTCATTAGTAGCATTTGATAAATTGACAGCAGTTGGTCTACTTAAGACTAAATAATTCAATCTTTGAATTATTTGCTGCTTTAGAACATCAACATTTTGTAAATCATAGTAATACTGAAATACAAATTTCCCATTTAAATAATGACCGAGTTCAACAATGACAGATAGAGCACCAACGATTGCAATTGCAGGAGCACCTCTCACTTGCATTTTCTTGATAGCACTGAATGCATCAGCAATGGTGTTGATCTGGATATATTTAGTGGCATGAGGAAGTAAAAGTTGATCCAAAATCGATAGTTTATAGTTTTCTCTATCGAATCTGATGGCTTGTAGTGACATTTTGAATGAAGTTGTGACTTATTGGGAGATCTTCAAATTCACATGGTGGAATTTTTTATTTTTTTTCTGAAGCTTGATAGAAAAAACACTAAAAGCGAAATTTATATTCTAAAGCGACGGTTTGATGATAAATTAAAAAGTTTCTAAACTGATTCATAAATAATTGAAAATGTCGATTGAAGGTGCCGTAGTTTGTATTGTTGATTCTCTTTAAATAATCAGATCGATATTTGCACATTGAAAATAGAAAATATCTGAAAATAGGAAATGTCATGAAGTTGGAATACATGAACATTCCCTAATAATCCACCTATATTGTCATATTGCAAAACCTACACATTAAAGAAGTCTACAAATTGCAGTTTCGATATCTAGTTATAACACGCTAACTACAGGTTCTAAATTTGATCATGTGATCATCAACTAGTCCGCCGTTGTTAAATTTAAAAATTGTCCCCGCTAAATTGATTTTGAAAATTAATTCTTAACAACATGCTTTATAGTAAAAATTTTGACCCATATTTATTATTATATAGTATTCATCAATTTTTTCATATTGATATTGATCATACATATTAAATTATTTCACGATTAAACAAAGAGTACCTCTCTAGCAATAGTAAAATACTCTGAATCATGCTAATCTATGATAATTTGAATATCAATTCAGAGATCAAAGGTCTAGTATTAACGCTTCTGTATCGCATACTACTACTCCGTGTAATTCATAGATTTTCTTAATTGTAATAATACTATCTAACAACTTCTAAACTAAATTCAAATTCATCATAAGTCCTTTGCAGAGCTAGCTTAAATGAAGCTTCAATATACATCGCCAGCACTTACCATTGAGATTATAAAAACAAGTGTGGACAGGCAACAAAAACAAAGAATAACAGAACGAAGAAAGTCTGTAGGAATATAAGTTTTCTCTTATAAGATCTTAGGAAATTTGTACTCTTTTGCTTTATTTCTGATTTTCCTGGAACACTTTCAACAACGCCATAAGTGGTTTTTTGATCATTGGTTGACTTGTTGAGTTCATGAGTGGAGTAAATCAAAATATCATCAAGGACACAATCAATTTGTGTTTTGTCATTGAATTTTTCTTTCAACGTTTTCAATACATTTACAAAACTTTCATCTTTTGGTTTTAGTTGGATCAGGTAATTTATTCTTTCGTGAACCCTTTGATTGAATCTCTGAACGTTTGAAAAGTCATAGAACCATTGTGTGGTGGATTTTCTGAGATGATGAATTTCAACAACCAATGATAAAATTGCTAGCGATGCAGGTTCATTGATGGAATCGATAAATTTATTTATATCGGTGATGGTGTTGACAATGAAAGGAATTTCGTTCTGGTAAACAGTCAATTTCATGGATTGGTTATCGAAGTAAATGTTCATGTTGTATCTTTTGAAAACGAATTGACACATCTTATTAGTAACGATTAGAGGGAACGTTAAAAAATGGGGAGTGTTTAGAAAAGTTTAGTTACCTTTACTGTTAATTTTTCAAAAAAAAGTATGGGAATGAAAATGTGCCATGAAAGAGAGACAAAATTTAGGGGGAAAGAAATCAGAAACCAAGAATCCAGTACAAAGATCACAAGTTAATTACATCCATGGTATATTAAAAAATCATCTATTATTATCATCTACCAGAAAAACCATAACTAAAAAGCGAGTATCTTCAAGATACTGGGAATCAAAAAAACCATAGTAAAACCATCTAATTTTCTAAGACTATGACTTCGTTTTCAATGAAGGACTTTTCGTATGGAGTACCTGTTGGAGTACCAAAAACTAATTGAGCTTGAACAGACCAAGATTCTGGAACTTTACCTTGTAAAGCAGCTTCAACATAACCGTTGTAATGTTGTAAGTGACCACCTAAACCGAGTTCACCAATGGCAGCCCAGGTACCGATTTGAGCAGAACCGTTAGAAGTAGATGCGAAGATTGGGAAGTAGTCTTTGAAAGCTGGAAATTGACCTTGGATATCAGCAATGGCGTTTTTGTCATCGAAAAAGACGACAGTACCAAAAGCTTCATCTCTGGCAGAAGCTGGTCTTTTCTTACCAGATTCACCTTCAATGGCATCGACGACTGAGTTCCAGACGTTGTTGTGTAGTTCACCGGTCATGATGACGGCTCTGATGGTTTGGGAGTTGAAAGAAGTTGGTGTGTTCTTGACGAATTGTTGAACAATGTCTTGAACTTGGTCAATGGTGACACCAGCTGGTAAGGTGTTTTTCAAAGCGTATTGGGTTCTCCTAGCAGCGAAGGTTTTCAAGAAAGAGGCAGCAGCAGTGGAGGACATTGTAATTGGAGTTTGTTTGGTAATGAATTGGCTTAATTGTTTTGATTTCTGGAGGAAAATATTCCATTCTTATATAGATGCAGTCTATGGATTATTGTGGGTGGAATTTGTAAGCTTTATCCGAAAGCTCATCACTAATTCTTATTAATTTTGATGAATAAGAATTATATAACAGGCGCAAAAATTTGTAAAAGCCAGATATGATTTGTGCCAGATGGGAAAAACAGATCTGAAGCATAAAGAAGCCAGATTCAACATCAACACTCTTGAATGTGTTCTTCACTCCCAATCTGAGCTTTCAAGTCGTTCAAATCAATTTTTGGTATTGTGGTATAGTGCCAAAGTTTCGCAAATTGGCAGAATAGCATTACTAGATTAGGCATCGCTTATTCGCTTAAAGGCTACTCTCTATAATTCAGAGCCTTCAAGTCACCATTTCCACTCAATGGTCGTTGCACAATTAGAAGAATCCAGAAACAGCATGTAGTTCAAAAAAATTCGAAAAATCAGTGGTAATTCCTTTTTCAATACTGTTTCCTTCAAGTCTTCACCTCACCCGTTGATGTCCAATCAGCAAAAAAAAAATTTCATGATGATAACAAGAAAAAAAAAATTGACAAACTTTTCCACTGTATGCTAACTAAGTCTCTAAGACTATCTTCCATTAGACGTATCAGTTCTTTATCACATCTTACAATGTCTGAAATCACTCACCCAACCATCAAAGACGGCTGGTTCAGAGAAATCTCTGACACCATGTGGCCAGGTGAAGCCATGACTTTAAGAGTTGAAAAAGTCCTCCACCATGAAAAATCTAAATATCAAGACGTTTTAGTCTTCAAATCCACTGACTATGGTAACGTCTTAGTCTTAGACAATGTCATTCAAGCTACTGAAAGAGATGAATTCTCCTATCAAGAAATGATCACCCATTTGGCTTTGAACTCTCACCCAAACCCAAAGAAAGTCCTTGTCGTTGGTGGTGGTGACGGTGGTGTCTTAAGGGAAATCGTTAAGCACGATTCTGTTGAAGAAGCTTGGTTATGTGACATTGACGAAGCTGTTATCAGAGTCTCTAAACTTTACTTACCAGAAATGTCAAAAGTTTACGAACATCCAAAAGTCAGAACTTACATTGGTGATGGTTTCAAATTCTTAGCTGATTACAAAAACACATTCGATGCCATCATCACTGATTCTTCTGATCCAGAAGGTCCAGCTGAATCTTTATTCCAAAAACCATACTTTGAATTGTTGAACGAAGCTTTAACTGAAAAGGGTGTTATCACTACTCAAGCTGAAAGTATCTGGTTACATTTGAAAATCATCCAAGATTTGAAAAAAGCCTGTAAAGAAGTCTTCCCAGTTGTTGAATACGCTTACACCACCATCCCAACTTATCCATCTGGTCAAATTGGTTTCATGGTTTGCTCTAAAGATGCTTCATCAACCGTTTCCACTCCATTACGTTCTATCTCTGATGAAGAAGAAGCTAAATTATATAGATACTACAACAAAAAAATCCACTCTGCTTCCTTCGTCTTACCAACTTGGGCTGCTAAGGCTTTAGAATAGATAATTAGCAGATAATATACGCTTAATGTGTTTTGTTAGTAGTTCGTACATAGTGCTTATTTTTTCTTGTTAAACCGAATCAAAACTAATGAACGTTGGAACTCTAGGCTAACATCAATGCGCAATGTCGGGTTTGCTGGAGGAATATTCGAGGCTGAGATATGCGATTTGCTTCCATCAAACAAAGGGAGATCTTCTCTAGTTTTCAAAATGATCGAAGCTTATGGATTGAACGAAAAATGCATTCCCATAACAGTTGTTGACGCAACCAAACACGATCTGATGAAGTTTCATGATGAGAGTTTCGTGAATGTATTGCTGAAGAAAAGAAGTGTATTAGATGGAATGAGGAAACCAATATCAAAAGAGAGTGATGGTCAAGATCCAATTGAAAGCGAGGACGAGGAGGAAGAAGAAGAAGCTGAATTTCAAGAAGAAACTAATTCATATTTAGAATCATATGGTTTGCTTTATGATTGTCCAATATTCCCATATATGAGCCAATACGTTAAGACAGTCACTGGTTCAAGTTTATCAGCTGCTAGATTTCTTTGTCAATCGTCAAACAGAATTGCTATCAATTGGAATGGTGGTAGACATCATTGTAAAAAAGCCAAGGCGTCAGGTTTCTGTTATGTTAATGATATTGTTTTATCCATTCTAGAATTGAGGAAAAAATTTGATAAAATACTATATATCGATTTGGATCTACATCATGGAGATGGTGTTGAAACTGCTTTCAAGTTTTCCAATAAAGTTATAACTTTAAGCATTCATAGAAAGGATATTGGTTTTTTCCCAGGAACTGGTGATGCTTCAGATATTGGGAAAGCTAAAGGTGTAAACCATTGCATTAACATCCCAACAAGGCATGGATTAAGTGACCAATCAATGAAGAGAATCGTGAAAGAGATAGTGGTCCCTTTTGTCAACTCAATTAAACCTGATTGCATTGTGATACAATGTGGATGTGATGGATTGAATAGTGATGAGCACCAGGAATGGAATTTAAGCATAAAAGAATTTGGGAAAGTCGTTGGTGATTTACTAAATTTGAACATTCCTACATTATTGTTAGGTGGTGGTGGATATAATCATAGTCAAGCAGCTAGATTTTGGACGTATGTTACTTCTATTGCATTAGATGTAGATATACAATTTGATATTCTACCTGATGGATTGCTGGAATCTGATGATTTTGAAGATTATGAATTTTGGAACATGAAGAATAAAAACATGATTGATGAAAATGATGATGGTTATATTGATTTTTTAAAAGCAACAATTCTTAATAGATATTAGATTAATTTATCACCAAATGAATTTTTCCAATTACTTTCCCAACGTTCTTTACTTTTAACAATGGCATTTGTTTTATAAAAATTGTAGATTTTTTCATTTGTAAGTAATTCAACTAAACTTTCATAAATTTCCTCTGCATTATTAACTTTATTACCATTGGATTCATTTACTAATTCTGGTAAAGCAGGGAAATCAAGTGCAATAACTGGTAAACCACAACCAAACATATCAACAACTTTCATAGGTAGATCAATACCACTGCTTGATGTATGTAATGAAATACCAATATCTGCAGTACCTAAGATTTTTGGATAATCTTCAGCCGTCAACCAAGCACAATCAACTTTTACCTTCTTATAATTTGATGATTTCACTTTAGACAAAAATTCTTCTTTTAACGGACCTTTACCAGTGATTATAACTTTCAAATTAGGTACATTTTTGCTGGAATCATATAGCTTCAATGCTTCGATTAATAGATTAAAATCTTCATCTGGTGTGAAAGAGGTTGATGATATTATCACTTTATCGCTCTGAGTATTAAAATCTAAGAATAAATCAGGATGTGATTTAATAACTTCTAATCTTTCATTTGACTCCAGTGGTTTAAATTGACTCGCAGCTTTATCGTACAAGACTATAATTTTGTCAGGGTGTAATTTAAACTCATTGACAAGGTATTTCTTCATGGCTTTTGTCACAGTCAAGTTGATATTAGCATATCTTGATAACAAAGATTCGTATAATTTGCAAACTTTCACAAATGGATGATTTGGACCTAATTTTATCGACAAAATTGTATAGTTCAAATTATGCCAATCTATGATCAATTTCGTATGTGTGAAGAATTTGAAAAGAACACTCAAGAATAAAATTGGAATTGATGGTGGATTCTGAATTAAAATATAATTAGCCCCACGCAAGTTCCACAACATTGAGGTTAATATGTATAATTGATAGAAAACCTTCAAGATCCCAAACATGACAAATGGTAAATTTCTGCTATTCTTCATGATCGCAATGGAATGAATATCGATGTAGTCATTCTCAATCAAATCCAAAGGTGGTTTCTCTTCCAGATACCCACACAAGTCGACAATCCACCCCTTCTCAGCAAAACTTCTAGCATGGTAACATATCCTTGGAGAGTGACCCAAGTCACCAAGAACAAAGATTATGATTCGCTTCTTGGATGAAACATTCCCATACAGCTTCGGAATGAGCACGTAGGCTATCACAGGCAGAGATAAGTACAAAGCCACTAAATACCAGACCCATAAAGAGTCCTCATTAGAGCCAAACAACATATCACAAACAGCAACTTCACTCAATTTCTTAACTATAAATCTAGACTTCATTATTGGTATTAAGTACCTTTATTACAATCCGCGAATATTTCCTCTTTCGCGCACTTCAAAACAAATCAATTTTTTGGGCGAATGAATTTAAAAGGATGTAGATTTATTTGTTAACAAACCCACTTTCTTCGTATCTCGTTGGAAACAAACACGTCCGTTTAGTATACTTGGAAAAATGGTATGTGACCTTCATGATGGCCACTGCTGAGCAATGGTACCATTTAGAGCAGCTTTGGTGGAGTTGTGACGCGTGTCCTATTTGCTTTGATCATAGCCCTATTGCAACATCCACAAAAGCAGCAGTGTTTAGTGCATTTACTAACTCAACTACAACTAGTCAGCCGAACAATTAACTGAAGAGCAAATTGCTGAGTTCAAAGAAGCCTTTGCTTTATTTGACAAAGATCAAGATGGACACATTTCTGGTACCGAACTTTCCACTGTCATGAGATCATTAGGTTTCACTCCATCTGAATCAGAAGTTGCTGATATGATGAACGAAATCGATGTCAATGGTGATCATCAAATTGAATTCTCTGAATTTTTGGCCCTTATGAGCAGACAATTGAAAACCAACGATTCCGAACAAGAATTATTAGAAGCTTTTAAAGTCTTTGATAAAAATGGTGATGGTGTGATTTCTGCTGCTGAATTGAAACATGTCTTAACTTCTATAGGTGAGAAATTAGATGACAAAGAAGTCGATCAAATGTTGAATGAAATAAGTGATGGTTCTGGTCAAATTGACATCAAACAATTTGCTGCTTTGTTATCTCAATAATCTTTTAATCATATCGTCGTTTATTTTTACTGTTAATATAATTATATATATATATAATTGAATGCCCTTCTTTCTTTGTTTTATTCCTTTTTTTCTTTACTGTTTTAGTGTACGGTTTTCTTTATAGGATTCTTGAGTATTTTGGTGCTTTCCTATAATCTTGTACATTGATTTTTTTTGCCTTTGAAAGAAGATCATCAGTCGAGTATAGAGATTTAGTGATTACATACATGGATGCAGGAATTGTGTACGTTGTGTACGTCGTGTATTTATTGATACAAGTTTCTTGTTTTTTTAATTATTTGCAGTATATATCAATGTCTATGGAAACGGTCACCTTCTTCTGGAACTGCAGCCTTTAAGTATCGTTGGAATGGATTCTCATCTCCTGCTTCATCGTAAACAACACCACTTTCAATTTCGTCGGTTTCTTTCTTTGGTGTTTCGCTGTTATTAGTATTTGATAGTTTGAAATCTGAAGGTTTAGGCTTTAATGAAGGAGGTTGAGGTTTTGATTTGTTCAATGATGAGATACTAGGTTTTGGTTTCACTGGTGGCGGGATTTTACCTTTGAGACTTTCAGGTTTTGGTTTCACTGGAGGTGGTGGCCCAGGTTTGGAATTTAAAGTCAGTTTGGATTCATCGAATGAAGGTTTTGGTTTCAATGGAGGTGGTGTTTTTTTCAAAACGACTTGTTCAATGTCAATGGTTGGTTTTGGTTTTAAGACTGGAGGTTTTGGTTTTGGTCTTTCTTCTATTTGCAATTGGGATATTTCGACTTGTGGTTCAGTGATCTCTGTTACGATATTTGGAAGTGGTAGAGAAGTGATTGGTAATACTGGCTCTTCATTGTGTTTTCTGAATGGTTTTGGAGGTGGTGCAAACTGATTGATGTTTGGTGACGGTTGGTTGATGGCTGATGGACTTTGAACAATTGGAGTGCCAGGTGTAGAGGTATAAGCCGGTGGTGGGTGATGTTCGTGTTCATGAGACTCAGGATGTATATGTTGACCAGAAGGATGATGATGTTCTCCAACGCGGGTTGGTTTTGGAGGAGGTGGGAAGTTCACGATAGGTTCGCTTGATGTAATTGATGAACCTGTTCTTCTTGGAGGTGGTGGAGGAGACGCACGAGCATTCGTTAATGATCTAGGAGGAGAAGCAACCAATGGCACAGCATTTAAAGATGATCTAGGAGGAGCAACAGGAATGGTATTAGATGATGATGCATATGATTTGCTTTTGGTCAATGGAGCTGGATGGCCTGTGTTTCTCTTGACGTCTTTATGACTTGGAGGTGGTGCAAATTTGACGTCGACTTTATAGTCATAGGAACCTGAAATACCTTTATGGGCTGGTGTTTCAGGTTCTTCAGTGGTTTCACCAGTTGTTGCAACTTTAGTTGATTGTGATGGAGGTGGAAGTGGAACTGGGGAAGTTGAAGTTGAAGTTGTAGGAATTTCCTGAACTGTTCTTCTTTGAATCAATGGAGGAGGCTGACGAGTTGCTGTCGGTTGAATTGTTTCTGGTTGAACATGAACAGGTTCTTCCATTTGTGGGGGTTGGGTGATGGTAATTGTTTGCACTGGTTGGATGATAGTAGGCTTAGGAGGTACCGGAAGATTCGACAAGTCTGGAGAAGGAACAGCATCGTGAGCATCAGGAGCAGCAATGGCAGGCCTGGTGTAAGTTCTTGGTGCCAATGGAGGAGGAGCACTCGTGGTTGTGCTACTAGACAATGTAGATTGTAGAGTTTCAGCCACTGAGACGGCACCTTGATAGTATGGATTATCATAGTCAAGTTGTTGCAGAGGTTCTTGTTGAGCAGGTGGAGCATTCGCAAGTGGAGCATTCACAGGAGGCTGAGCGGATGTCTGTGGAGTGGTGGATGGAGATGGAGATGGAGATGGTGCTTGTTGGTACGATGGAACTCTGCTTGGGACTGAAGGAGGTGCTAGTGTATTGATACTAGCACTGGACTGGCCTTGAGTTGGAGTAGGACGTTTGTTTTTTTCACTGGTGTATTGCAATTGGCCTGGCTTTAGTGGAGGAGGAGCAAACGACTTTGGGTCGACAGGAGGAGGCAGATGGACCTCTCCTTTAACTGTTTCTTGTGTATTGTCGCTAGTACTATTACTGTTCATGGCTTTGCCCTTAGCAGCAGAGTAGCCGGCTTTGCCCACTGTTTTGGCACCACTCCAGGCGTACTTGCCTGTGGTTTCCATTCCTTTGAAGATGCCCTCTTTGTTGTTGTCCCAGAAGCTCATTGTATTATTGTATGGTATTATTGTATGGTATTTATTATTATTGTTATATTTTGAAAATCCGAATAGTAAACAAACAACAACAGTATAGATCATGAACAGCATATTCGACACCAATCTCAGATTGTTCAAGACGTCCTCCGTGAACAGCGTCGAGTGGAGCAACGAGGTCCAGGACTTAAAGCTGCTGGTGCTCGCGTTGCTCGCCGACTCCCAGCAGGACCTTTTGATATCGAGTGCACTGTCCACGCTCACAACTGATGATCTTCGAGAGATGACTGAGATCGAGATCATCACGGAGGCTCACAGCTACGAAGGAATCGAGTACGATGTGGACACAATCATCATCAGCTTCCCGCAGGACTTCTTTAGACAACAGTCGATAACGTTCGTCAGCACTAACACCAGAGGAGGAAGAAACTACAACAATTCTTTGATCTTGATCAAATGTTTCCCCAAGCTGCAGAGCCTGATATTCCACTGGCTCAAGAACAAATACGGCCTCGTGATACGCTCTTTGAGGTTCTCGTCCCCGTTCATCATGGACACTTTGAAGTTCACGGTTGATGGCCTTGTCGACCAATCACGACTCGGTGATATTGAACTGCAATTCCAGACTAAGACTGAGCTGAACGCATTGAGTGCCATAACGATCGACATACCGAATAGGGACATCCTCGAGTTCGTCAAGCTCCTCCGTGAGGAAGGATCACCATCACTTCTCGAGATGTTGTATGAGTATTTGCAAACGCAGACCTCGATTGACTTCCACAAGCTGAACATCTCGAGACTGAGGTGCAACTTCATCATGATCACGTTCGATGGGAAGCTGAAGTTCAACAGAGGACTGCCCAAGCTCGAGAAGTCTGACGAGATCCGGTTCACCATGTGGGACTTCATCCACAGGATATATGAGACTATTTAGATCTAGGTAGCATTATGTATTAAGATCAATAGATAAGCCAGTACACAGTACACTTATTATAGTATATAGTATATAGTATATTGCATATACCCACTTTTCCATTCCCAGTCACCCTCCTATAAAGGCCAAAACCGTACTAAAAACTCGCTAAAAGCGCATAAGTCAACATAAAACTGCACCTGAGTCAAGCATTTAGCTGCTTCTGGATCTTCCCGTCTCGTCTTGGTAATCTCTATAACCTTTTTGGTGAACGTCTTTTTTGCTTATACTTAATGCCCAATCTTCAACTCAGACACAGAAAATTTTCCCTTTTCTGTTTTGTTTCCCACAAAAAAAAACAATTAAACACACTCCACTTCTATACTAATTATCATTACTACTTTGCTAGTATACCATTCACACTCACCACACTTCTAAGTGCACCTTCTAAAGCCGCTTTAAGTCACACTAACTAGGTATCTCCCACTTACTCCCGTTTATTCTCCAGATCCAGATCCAGATCCCATCCCACAATGGTGTCAATATTGCAGCAATTGTTCGTCTTCATATACCTCTTGGTCTCCTACACCGAAGCAGACGTCTCCATTTCGAAGCCCCTAGTGGGCCAAACTTTTGACGCGTCAGGGGGAAGTGTCGAAATCACCGTGTCGTGGATCGAGTCCAACATCGTTCCCTCTTTAGAGAAAATCGAGAGTTATACCTTCACGCTATGTTCTGGGCCAAACACTGATGTCGATGCTGTTCAGAAGTTGGGAACCTTCGAAAGTTCTGAGATCACCGACTACTCTGTTGATTTGACCATCGAAAACTCTGTCGGTGCTGAAGGTTTATACTATATCCAAGTCTATGCTACCAGTTCTTTGGGGACCACCATCCATTACACCTATCGTTTCACTTTAACTGGTATGACAGGTTCTTATGAACCAACTGTCGGTGTTGTCACGACTCCTCCAGATGCTCAAACTAGTCTAATTGGTGGTACTACTATCAAGATTGAAAGTAAATCCTTCACCGTTCCTTACACTGACCAAACCGGTGTTGCTCGTTATGCGCCAATGCAAACCCAACCTGCTTCCAAAGTCACAAAAGCAAGAACAGATTGGTCAAGAAGATACGTTACCAGTTCAGTTTCCTATTTCTCATCCCTTAGAAGTGATCTATTGAGACAACAAACTACTTTCACTCCAGGTTGGTCCTATATCATTACGAGTCAGCCTAATTGGGCAAGTCCTGCTTTATTCCCCAGCGAAAACGGTGGCTGGTACGATCCTGCTGATAGAATACAAACGCCCATTTTAATGACAGCTGCAAGCACATTGACTGGTTCTGCTACAACTTCTGCCGTCACGAACACTTCTAATTGAATCACTCTTTATTTATATCTTGTTTTCTTTGATTTTATGTGCTTTCCCTGTTCCTGTTCTAGTTTTCTCAAAAAAATGTTTTTTTACTATACTTGTGTTTTTAGATTAATTGGGAATAGTTATATACATTCTTATATTTAAAAAATTAACTGTATCTTTTGAAATTTTTGAAACCTATTATACACTTTTGATATCTAATTATCAAATCTTTTTAATTCCTGGAACGTTTACCACCAAAATGTTTCTTGCTCTTGAAACCGTTGAATTTTCTCTTTCTGTTATTATCTCCACCAAAGTTTTGGTTTTGTGCTTTTAATTCAACATAAGCTGGTTTACTCATAATAACTGATAATTCAATCTCACCATATTTTGGCTTTGGATCCAAATCGACAAATTTTTTAGCATCTTCAATATCAGCAAACTCAACAAAGACTGAACCTTTGAATTTCTTAGCTTCATCTCTTCTTAATCTAACTTCATTGACTTTACCAAATTTAGAAAACCAATTTTCAAGTTCTTCTTGAGTAGTTTCACTTTCTTCACCAAATCCTTTAGCATAAACGGATCTTTGGAAACTTAATTGCTTTTCTGATTCTTTTGGAGGTAAGATTGGTTCTTTACGTTTGATCAATTCGTCATTCTCACTGATAACTAAAAATTCTGAAGTCTTCAAAGCTGAAACAATAGCATCATATGGTCTAAATTTCTTCATTCTGTTGAAAGATGCAATGGTTTTAATTGGAACCCAACCTTCGGCATTTGACTGAACGGTTCTCCATAGAAACTTATCTTTTGGTAAATTGGAATCACTGAAGTAAAATTCAACTTGTTTGACAACATCTTCAGGTTTGAACTCTTTTGGTTCTTCAATTTGGGCTTCCTTGACAGTTTCAACAACTGGTTCTTCAGGTTTGGTTTCTTCAACAGCAACAACTGGGGCTTGTTCAACTTTTTGCTCTTCACTCATCGTACAATATTTTGTTAACTGCGACTTTGGCGAAGAATCAACTTGCTTCTCTTTTCATTCAAATTCAAGCTCATCGATTCAGACTCTAAAAAAAAAAACTTTTAAATGCGGTCCGAACCAAACCCACGTGACATCACGTGAAGGTCCTTTTCTAAAGCTGTCAACACTATAAGCTAATAGAGTTAGTCTTTTGATTACAATTCCAATTCTTGTGTCTCAGAGCTGATCATTTTCATGTAATGGATATACTGAATGATCTGAAATTAACTAATTTAAGAAACGTACGTATTTGGATCGCATCCAAAAAGGTCATTGTACTGATAAGTTTTAGTATTGTTCACCACTTCCTGTTTCTTTGGATGTTCCTTACAACGATGCAGGACTCAAGACGCAAAGCTTCCATATCGTTGATGAAGACAAGTCAAGGCATTTAACTATTTCAGAGGTGATAATAAATCATTTACAAAAAACATCAACTGTTGTAATCTTAGTTGATTTGGATTATTCTTGGAATTCCAAAAACCAATATTACAGAAACATGAAAGATAAACTGGATGAATCCCAATTAGAAAGACTAAAGGTAATTCAAGGTATAGACTCGGTAACTGATCTTATCAAACTGTTGAAAAATTTCAAAAATCCTGTTTTTTACAATGAGAACATCACTTCGTTAAACACAAGATTAGGTATGATTATAATTGATAACATTTCGATTTTTCATTGGTCTATGGTGATAAAACAGCATTATCCCATGGAATACAAATCTCTGTTCCAAGCAGCAACTATAACACAGGCGTATTTCAGTTGTGTTTTGATAACTACATCCTTGAACAAATTTTTTGAAACTGGTTTGGAACAAAAAAATGAGAATGTGTCAATAAAGAATATAGGTTCAATTCCTTTTGATTCTTTGAAAATCGAAAATATCCAACATTCAGGACTGCATAGAGGGAAAATTAATGGGAAATTGTACTTTAACGGTGAGGTACGGATAATAAATAAATAAAAAAAAGCTCTACAATCACAGTCAAATTTAAACTATTTTCTATTCTATGTTTTTAAATTATATAGTTGATTCTAATAAGACAAGCATGAATCCAGGGATCATGATATTATCATTCATATCACTGCTTCCTTCTAAGATCCCACTCAACGTACATGTCAATAATAAAGCGTGATAAGTCTTCTCTAAAAAGAATAAATCCAAGTATTTCAAGCCTGCACAAACTGCAAATGTACTAATGATAAACGCAAACGTTCCTTCAATAGTCTTATTACTGTGTGACCATTTAATCAACCCGTATTTCTTCCCGATAATTGAAGCCATTGAATCACCGACGCCTAATGCGACTAAACCAATTGGACTACCTGTAATTAAAATAGGAATTGTAATACCAATCAACAGATAAATGTATGAGATGATGATAGGGCCTTTGTCATCTCTAAAATCAGAGAAATGTCTCAAATTCTCATTCAAGTATTCACCTAATGGATACAAGTTGGAATACCTAATCATTTCCACAATGAAGAATAAAATTAAAGCACCAGATAAACTGAATTGAACAAACTCTTTGTCAGCGTATAATGGATACACTAATAATAGTAAAACCAAAAAGTGCCATATTTTTCTCCTAAAGTTTGATGATAGATTAATTTTATAACTGAAAATTGTTGGAATTAACAATATTAACGAACCTAACCAAAGACGTAAAGTATGAACTCTTGATTCAGTTGAAGTAACAAAGTCATATAACCACACAAAAGCATTACCATCCAATAAAGGATTCAACAAGTATAAACTTGAATAAATGAAAATGACTGGCCAAATAACAACGATTAATAAACTTCTCACGATATTGTTATTACTAGCTAGCATATTAATAGTGTAAACTGCTAATAAGCCAGCAGCAAAACAAATCAGTAATCTTTGAAGGACCAAAATATGGACTTTTTCACTCTTGATTAAATATAAGTCAATGATTAAAATACTGAATAAATTGTTTTCAATTTTATCCCATGATTTCAATTCAGAAATCTTGGATAACACGTAATTGACAACCATATGAACAGCAATCAATTTGGCATTAAATAAAGGATCATTACCATATTCTGAGTTTGAACCAATGATTGTAAATTGGATGAAAAATCTGGCAAGAATAGGCAAATCTAAAGAAGCCATTGTGAATGCGACGTTGTATAGTAACAAATCTTTGTTGTAAATAAAACTTAAAAGTAAAGGCAAAAACATCAAGTAGATAGTATTCCACTCTGGTAAAGTCTCTCTAGACTTGTAAATAACGAAGAAAGCAAAAAAATTTCCTAATAAACCACATAAAGTTGAAACAACTAGATTGAGATCATCGTCATTGGCCAAAATATCTGGGAAAAATGCCAAATATGACTGTTGGACAGTTAATGCTAGAATACCAAACTCAAGAAAAATCTTAGGACTTAGATGGTTAGTGTAGAAATGGTAGAACCAGACCAGGATCCTTTCATGAGGTAAACGTGGCATCTCTGAATCAATCTTTTTGCTTATCTCTGCTTTTTCCAATTCTTCCTGTTCTTTTTCAGCAGCAACGGCAGCAGCAGCAACTTTTTCCTTGGAGAGTCTCTTACGCTCACTCTGTGTGAGAGTAGTACCAGATGCCCCAGATGCCTGCTTTCTAGCCATTGTTTTTTTCTGTTCAGACGAGTTCTCTGTATATTATTCCCTTATTGAGAAAAAAGTAAAACGAAAGTACAAATTTCAGAACGCGATTTATATTAGCTGACTGACTGTATGTACAAAAGTGTTATATCGAGTTATAAAAAATAATAAAAAAAAAAACCGTAATAGATGTATGTGTTTATAGTGGTGTAGCGTATTATTAGTCTGACTTGCTCAAAAGAGAAGTGCTTTCTTCGTTGCCTTTGTTTGGTAGGCCATCAGTGTCATCAGTTTCGTTTGGGACAGTTTCGTACTCATCTTCAGCTTCAGAAGTTTCTCCGTCAGCAGAAATAGTCTCAGGGACATTCTTAACAGTAGCATCTGGAACAGAGTAACCAACTTGTTCTAGTTCTTTTGACATGGCATCTCTCACTTTTTCAGTGAATGCACCAACATCTTCAGGTTTTAAACCTTCGGTGGACATTGGAGGTAAGACATGGATTGTGATTTCACCAGTTTCAAAAGTTTTGGTTCTAGCGTCAATTAAAGTATTGGTATTTGAAATGACGATCGGAATGATAGGAACTTGTGCTTGTTGTGCTAAATGGAAAGCACCTTTCTTGAAAGGCAGCAATGTTGGAGTTGTAGCATAAGATCTTGTACCTTCTGGGAAGATGTACAAACCTCTCTTCTTGTCTTTCAAATCTTGCAAAGCATTTTTCAAAGTCTTAACCGATTTCTCTCTGTTGGAACGATCTAAGAAGAAAGTACCACTCAAAGTCATGAACCATCCTAAGAATGGAATCCATTTTAAAGATTTTTTAGAAGTGACAGTACAGCCAGGAGGAAAGATACGTCCCAAGACCAAAATATCTAATCCGGATTGGTGGTTACCGACAATAATAGCAGGCAGGTCGTTCAATCTTTCACCGTTCACCAACTTGATTCTAATCCCTACGATGGTGCTAAAACTGTAGTAGAAGGCTCTTGCAGTGGACCATTGAGCAAGATGACGTTTGCCAATGAGGGCGAAGATGATGGAGCACAAAACACCGTAGATAGAGCAGAGCCCGAACACGGAGAGCGCGAGGGCAGCTCTCGCGTAGAACTTGAGTGATCTGAAGAAGGACATTAAAGGCTTTCAAATATTTCTTTCTCTTTTCTTTTCTTTTCTTTCATGTATTCGCAGACATATCAATTTATAATTATTTGAAGGGAAACTTTGAAATTTGCTGACTCAGCACTTTGCGTTTTGCGTTCCCGAACCAGTCTCCAAACCTTTTCAGAGGCGAACAGAAAGAAGAGATAAATCAAGAAACGAAACATCAAAAGTATTGTTTCTTGCTGAATCTGGTGCTATTGCTGCTGCGATGACTCGGGACTCGAACATCCAGGCACCAACGCCTATCAAGAACAAACTACTTGCTGCACTCAGCTCTACCCAGAGTGCTAGAATCCCAAGACCCAGTTCCAGTGCTACTCTGAGCTCTGTGGCAAGAGAATTGCCTTCCATCACTTCAAGAACTCCGGATCCAGGTTCAATTCCTTGTGATAGTGGCGATGAATTGTTAAAAGCTAGATTGAAATGCTACAATTTGGATTACCCTCAAGATTATGACACTTATCTGGAAAAATCACTGGATGAAGGCTCAAAGTGGTTCTCCAGAAAAGCTAAAAGAAAATTGAATTTGATCAAGCTATTACCTTACAACACTGAAACTCATATCGACCATGCCAAGTACTTGAGTCATATATTGGTTCATTTATACATTGCTATAAAATCCATGGATTTAGAAGGTTCAATATCGATCTCAACTAAAGATTTGGCTTCTATCAAAAATGACGTTGAATTAGCACTTGACACTGATTTTTTCAGTGCTGATTTATCTTATGATATTGAAAGTTTCCAAGCTGATGATCATGAAGATGATGAAGGTGATGAAGAAGATAACGAAGTCAGATCTTCAGGTTTTATTGGTAAAATCATGCCTAGATCTGCCACTGTCATCAGTGTAAACCATTGGACCAACGAGTTAAAGAGTTGTTTGAAAATGAAGGTTGATTTACCTTTAAGATTAAGAGCTTCACTTGCGAAAGTTTATTATTATCTAGCATTATCTGTTGGTCAAGAAATTCAACATCACTTATTCATTTCAATGTTTATTGAATTGACTTTCAAGTTTAAGGATTTATTATTGATAGATAATAAACTTTCTTTGAATCATCAGCCAATGTTGCAACATCTACAACAATTCTTTCCTAACCCAAATCCTACATTTTCCATTTATGATGTTTCTACTTCAGATAATGATAAAAAGATTTTTCATTCATATTTGAAATTGGCTTTAAATGCAAATATTTTCTTTTCAGACGAATCCATGAGAGAAATTTTTGATTGGAGTTTAGAAAAATATTCAGTTTATGACTCACATACATCTGTCACTGTTTTGAGCAACTGCTTGCCAATAAAATTCAATGAAAAAGAATCAGCTCTGAATTATATATCATCTTTGATCCATATTTCATCAATTAATCCAAGGGGAAGATATACTGATTTGGCCATTATTGAATTATTAGGTAGAATTTCTCATAGAGCTTATCTTGAAATTTTGAATGGAAATTTGGACGCATCAACCCTTAAAGATTATGGTGTTTTAACAGAAACTCAGTTTTGCTTCATTTTAAATAAAGTTCAAAATAACTTAAGGCTTGACCACAACGTGAACAGTTTCCATGGAATTTCTCAAATATTGACTTATTCCTTAACTACTGATAATTTTGAAAACGTTTTAAAGAAAATTACAGATTTGTTATCATCTTTAGAAACTTTTGTTCATCCCTCAAATGATGGACCATGGACTAATTTAATTTCAAGATTCATTCAAAAAGTTTTATTAAGATATCATCGAAGATTTATCAAACAAAAGGAAATTGAGTCAATAAATCCAAAACTTGAATTGACGGAAGAATTGAACATATCTGTTTTTAGAGCTTTCAAAGAAATTGTCTTGTTAGGTTCCCAATCTAAAAGAGAGACTGCTTCCAATTATTACATCTCTTCCATTGGAATTCTATGCGATTTACCTTCTTCTGCTAGTCATGAATTATTAAATGCCATTTTATTAGATTTGTATGATTCTTTAACTGATCAATATGTCAATTCAAACCATAGATTAATTGTTTCCTTAAAGCAATTCACTGAAACTGCAAGATATATGATTCAAGATAAACTATTCAGGGTTCATATTACCAATATCTTATCATTATTAATCAACAAAATTGGCACTAATGATTTAAGTTTAACAAGCGTGGTTTTCAATTCAATTGTCACAATTGCTTCTTTCATACAATTTTATGACCTATCAACACCTGATGATTATATTTCATTTGAATCAAACACATCAAATCTTCTTGAAGAACACTTATATTTCATTAAACAAAATCCAACTTCAAAATTTGAACCTGAAGCTCATGTTTTAAAACAATCTTTCATTGCAAGCACAAAGATTTTCAAAGATATCATTAAATCTCTGGTTGACAAATACATTCTGCTACATTCTGCTGATTTAGATGACAAGTTATTGTTTAAATTCAGTCAAACTTTAATGATTGTTGTTGAATCCTTATCTGATGATATATTTTATTACCTAGTTTCTCTTGTCAAGGAAAGTTTATTGAATGAAGACTTGCATAATAAAGGTGAAAATGAAGTTTTAACTGCCAATACCATTGCCATTATCACTAAAAGAGACCCAAGTCTATGTGTTGAATTTTTTCATATCCTAGACAAGTTCATTAGGGTTGAAATTGACGATTTTGGAGCTGGTAAGACAAGAAATACAACAGGTGCTGTGTTGGGCGGTGACAAGAAGTTAGTCTTGTATCTAACAACTCTTAGTGAGGTTTTAAGTGTTTCTTTAGATAAGATGTTGGATGTCAGAAAAGAATTAATGGATTTACTTTTGTACTTATTTGAAAATATCACCAACCCTTCGTTGTTGAATTCCAGCACTTATGTCATTCATAAAACATTAAAGAATTTGACCAATGTCAAGCTAAGAGAAAATAGACATCTGCAATCTGAACCTGAAAAGGGGAACGATGATTTGAGATGGGGATTGTATCAATTTTCTGAAGAAGTGTTTGAAGACGAAAATTTGAAATTTGATTGGTATATTCCATCCAATAATGAAGTCAATTTTGCCATTGAGATTTTTGAAACATTTGTCTTTAGAACATTATCCAAAATCGATTTGGTGATTGCTGATGGAACATTGAATGATTTAGCTGAAAGGGATGTTCTTAGTAAAAATTTGATTTACTTGACCCATTCATTATCTGGATTGAGTATTTTGTTTGATCCAGAATTCCACTCAGAAGGTTTAGATGAAGAAATCAACCAAACAACGCTTCAAAAGAGATTAATGATTCTGAAGTCACTGAGGGAATCAAAATGTGAAGATAATGAAATGAGTATTGATCTTGATGGTGAATTAAAAACTCCTCATGATCTTGATTCATTAACTGTCTCATCACCTTCAAAAGAAGGAGATTCTGAAGATGGTGCTGTTAAAATTGACAGTACTGATAAGATCAAAAATGAAAACAACATGGAACCAACAATTGATATAGATGATGATAAAAGTTTGAGTTCTAGAGCTTTAACTCCTTCAGTTCATTATGATGGTGATTCAACATCCGTGATGAATCCAACTATTGCTTTTAGAGAACTTAAGTTATACAATTGTAATTACTTCTTTGGTCAAACTCAGTCAGAGAAAAGAAGAAGTTACAATTACGGTCATGTCCATTCTCTGAAAACATTGATTGGCCATTCTTTACACAGGTTAGCTGTTGCTTTAGATGAAAGTGAGGAAGACAATTTCACATTGGCTAGAAACGTTCTGTTTACCCTCAGGAGTTATTTCCGTGACGTTGGTAAAGAATCTTCTTTTGATGTTGAAGATCAGTTATTCATTGATTACACTTTTATTAAGAAAGTTCAATACGTTGCTAATCATCGTAAACCATTTACCAGAACTGCACTCGGTGCAAGACTTGAAAAATTCCATCGCCAAAGAGTCATACTACATTCAACAAATAGATTTCAATCCAAGTTGGATAAAATTCTACTTAAAGATATTGTTAATTTGGCAACATCTCCATTTTCAAGTATTTATCAACCTGCTCATGTGATTCTTGTTGAAAGTATGGAGAAGTTAATCGGGTCCTATGGTCTGATTATTTCTGAGATTTTGAAAAAACTTGAACAGTTTATTTCGAATAACGATTTTAAACGAATCACTTCAGGATTAAAAATTCTTAAACTAAAGCCTGTTTTTAAGAAGGCTGTACATGATTATTCGCATATCAAAAAGGTTATGGGAGTTCTTGGAAATGCATTGAAAGTGAAAGATGATACGGTTAGGGCTACTGCTCAATCTTGTGTTGCTGATTTTTCGGTATCAGTTGAAGTACCATCAACTGTTACAATCTTTGATGAAAAAGAAGTGGATATTGCTTTAAGACCAACTGATAAACATATTGATTTAGAAATTTCCACTGTTAAGAGTGCAAAGGATCAGAAAAGAAAACGATACTATTCAAAATTAGAAGAGTTGCTAGATTTCCTAATTACAGAAGAGAAGAAAGTCGATCATTGGAGAACGTCTTTCTTTTACTTGAGGTATATTGTTTCTTTACAAGAATATTATGAATTCCCTACTAGAAATGAGGTCCTAGATCTTTTAATTGAGAAATTGAAAAGTACTCATCCATCCCTTGTCAGATCTTGTGTCAAATCTTTTGCTAGATTGATTGAAAAAATGTTTCACTTTGCTAGCTTTGATTACAATTTAGTCAATTCATTTGCTATCGGCTATCAAAGAGGTGATTTACTAGAGATTGACTGTTCTAAACCAGACTTTAATGAAGAGTTCAAAAAAGAATGTGTTAACTATGAAAATCCAAAGTTTTTCATTGATACTCCTCTATCAAGTGGTTTGTTATTCTGGGGCAAAACAATTTCTGTTCTCAAAGCAGGTGTTATTGATTCAAAATTAAATTCAGATGATCTAAAGCTGCTAAAATCATCATGTACCTCTTTAACGAAGGAAATGTTGAAACAAATATTCGAAATTTTGGCTCAAGAAAATGAAACAAATGGTAATTTCCAAGAATCTGAAGTTCACTTGGTAGTTACTATTATCAGATTAATTGAAGAAAACTGCACGTCTATGAAATTTCAAGAAATCTTAGATCTGATTACTGAAATTTATGATAAAGATGATAAAGCTTGTGTTATTATCGTTGCTGAAATAATTGCAGGTTTATTGGAAGCTTCTGCTTTTATTTCGCCAGAGAACTTGAAGCTAAGAGATGAATTTATGAATTATTTCTTCGAAAAAGCTCTACTATCTGATTTAACTACTGACTCTGCAACAGTTTGGAGCATCTTATTCTGGTTAGTTCCTTCAAAAATAGATTTTAAAAGAATTCCAGTTCTTGTGAACCAAGTTGAAAATTTGAAGAGCATTGTCAATGTTGACTCGAATTTAGCATTTGCTCAAAGTTCACGTATATCATTTGCATGTGCATTTTTGGCCATTGTCAATGGTAAATATCCTGACTATGAAAAGTTTTTAAGTGATATTCCGTTTTGTCACCCTTATCAAGTCGTTAGAAAAAGCACTGCTACTTTATTGAGTGCTTTACCTTCTACTTTTTCTGGTCAAGGATACAAAAGCTCAACAGAATATTTACAAGCCACTTCTGCTGGTAACTTGGGAATAAAATTTCCAGAACATTACAACAGTTTTATTATTGAATTGTTCAAAAAAATCGATGAAGAGAATGGTGTGATTCAAAATTTGACAGTTCAAGATTCTTTACAATCTGATTATTTTTACTTGGCTTCAACAATGCTAGTTTGGGTACATAATGTTTCATTGGGTCCCAACTCTCCTGGAATAATTCCATTTATCAAAGAATTTATCTCCCCATTTTTACTACAATTAGAGAACAATAGGGAATTGTGCAAACTGGGTAATTTACATCCATTCGGTGTTTACAGAAAACTAGCTACATTAACATTTAGAGAGGACCAAATTTCTGATATTTTATCAATGCTTGGAACACAGTATACTAAAGTTCATCAAATTCTAATGCAACTTTCATTTATTGAAGTTTTCTATTCAAGAAACCTCCCAATCTTATCAGTTGAACAAAAGGGATTAATTTTGGAACTGATTGACAAACTTCTATTTCATACCTCTATGGAAGTCAGAATCAAATCATCTTCTGTTTTATCTGGTATTATTCATAATTCGAAAGACTTGGAATTAACTAAAAAATACATTGATAAGTATCAAAAAACGCTAAGTAAGAACAAAGCAATGAAGGGTTTATCTGCTGAAAAAACCATCAAATTACATGGAAGTACCTTGGGTATCGGAGCTCTAGTTTCTGCTTTCCCTTATGTTTCACCACCACCACAATGGTTAATTGAAAATGTTGCACTGTTAGCTAGAGTTTCTTCAGTTAGTGGTGTTGTTGGTAAGACTGCAAAAGATACATTAAGTAACTTCAAGAAGTTAAGAGCTGATACTTGGCATATTGATCGTTACTGCTTCACAGAAGAACAACTAGAAGATTTAGAAGGTGTTTTGTGGAGAAGTTATTTTGCTTGAACACTACAGTTTATTTTCATATTACTTTTATTTAATGTACAATTTCAAGAACCCTGTATGTAATGTTTATAAATTCTTAAGTACGAGCACTTCTTTTTCTCTTATCCATACCATTCAATGCACCTGAAATAGAACCTGGTGCACTTGATAAAGCACCAGTAACTGGGGCAAACTTGAAATTTGAATTTTTGTTGTGTTGACGGTTCTTATTTTGGTTGTTGGAAGAGTTATTATAGTTGCTGGAATAACCACCTTGTTGCTGTTGAGATCCAGCTAAACGTTCGTTACGTTCGGTCAATGAAGTTGCTTTATCAGCTAAAGATAATGCTAATTCTTGTAATTTAGTTAATTCAACATCCTTAGTGAAAACAACAGATTTTGAAACTTGATCTAAACCAGCAGCTAATTCTTCATTCATAATCATTTTAGAGATAACAGCAAACACCTTAGATTCTGGTAATTCAAAAATTTGAGATAGTTTGGCAATTGATAATTTAGAGTAGAAAGATTTAAATTGGAATAAGTAAGTTCTTAAACCTTCAATTTGAATTTTCTTTTTGATTAGCTCTCTAACACTATCTGATTCTGGAAATAAGTTCCAAATGTTTAGAGAATTCAATAATTCAACTGATTTTTTCCAATCACCAGCTTGCAAAGATTTAGCAGCATGCATAATGTAATCAGTAGTGTTACCTGGTGGACCTTGAAAGGTTTGTTTTTCATGGAACTCCAATGTTTTTCTGAAGGATTTGTTTTGTAGTCTCTTTCTAGCATCAACAGAAGTACCTAATTGGGCATATTGAGGAATTTCAATTAACAAAGAAGATGTTAAGAAGACAGCTTCCAATAGTTCTAAGTTGATGTGAGTGTGGAATGGTAAAATACGTTGCTTTTCAACAACTGAGGTTTGACTGTTAAATCTTTGAGAACCTAACAATTCTCTGTGACGTGGAGAAGTTGCAATTTCTTGTAAAGTTTGATGAGCATCTTGAACTAAACCATTTCTGAAAGCACATAAACCTAATTGAACTAAAGCTCTATTGAATTGAATTTGTAGGGATGGGTCTGAAGTATGAATAGTGGATTGTAAATGAGACATCAAGAACATATCTCTAGCTTTGTAATATTGATTGTTGAATGCATAGTAATAAATGTGTAACAACATTGCCTTCTTACGATAAACAGCATTTGATTGTTTGTAAAGAATAGAAGCTAATGAATCCATTAGTTTATCAGTTGATTCTTCATTGTTGGAAATATAAGAAGTTTGAGTGAAGTTTTCCCAAGCTTTTGATTCAGTAAGTTCAATTAAACTTTTTGGTTTGAAGTAAATGTGATCAATTCTTCTTGAGATGACTCTAGCAATTTGGTCTCCTTTATCTGTAGTAGCTTCTGATTCTGGTATAACTGATTCAGAATATAGTTGTGCTCTGATGATGGTGTTGTAAATCAATTGTTCATCTTTCAAACGATCAATATATTCAGTGGTATGAGGATCAATAACTTGTAAAGATTTAGTAAATTCATCATCTAATCTTTCAACAAAGGAAACGAGGGAACCCAAAATTTCAACAATGCCATCAGCATTTGGTTTTGGTTCAACTTCAATATCATCAGCAACTTCAGCAGTTTCTAAGACACGGTAAAGTTGGTTGTTATCTTCTAAGATCTTGAATAAATTGTTGATATCTTTAGCTGTTAATTGCCATTGATCTAAGGCTAAGTAAGAAGAGTTGGTAGCAAGATCAAATCTTAATGGGATCAAGATTAAGTAAACTGAAATGTATTCGTAAGGAGTTGAAGCTAATTCGACCAAATTTTCTAAAGCTTTAACTTGTTCACGAACATCAATATTTTTCTTACCTCTTGATTCAATAACAGAACGTAATGTTTTGAAAATATTTGAACTTTCTGAAGAAACTTTTTTGACAGGAGCAGCAGCGGTTGAAGCAGCTTCAAAGTTATCTGGATCTTTTCTATATCTTTCAACCAATGATTCATTTTCACGAATAGCTTTCTTAACTCTTTGTCTAACGGTGTTGAAGGCTTTTGAAACAGATGCGTTCAATTTCTTTTTGGATTCAGAAGAGAAATTAGAGATTGTTTCATTTAAATTGGATAAAGCACTAACGTAGACTTTAGGAGTTGAAATGTTTTGTTGGGAAGCACGGATCAATAAACGTTGGACCTTGTCGAATTCAGTTAAAGTAACAATCCAGTCATCAACAACAGATGAATTTTCAATGTCACTGATGGTGTTTTCAATTTCATCTAACAACTTGTCTTTAGCTGATTTAACGATTTTCTTGTCATCCTCATTATCTGAATCTTCATCACTTTCAGTTTTACCAAATGATTTCTTCAAGAAATAAGAAGGACCCTTTGGAGCATCGTCATCTGAATCATCACTGTCACTTTCATCGTCATCATTGGCGAATTCTGAATCTTCACTTTCTTCTTCAAGAGCTTCTTCTTCTTCATCTTCACTTGATGAGTTTAATTCTTCTTCAGAAGAGCTGAGAAGTTCCTCCTCAGAGGATGAATACTCGGAATCTGATTGACCACCGGCGAAAAAACGACTGGACATGGCTGGAAGTGATTTGCTTGTCCTGTGTTTCAAGATTTAAGTCTTTTTACTTGTATGATTTCGTTGTGTTTTTGGCCATTTTTTTTTCTTCAGTAAAAAAATTTCAATGAAAAAAAACGATTCCACGCGTAAATTTGAGCACTAAGAAATTTATATTTGTATTATGTAAGTAGATAAAAAAAATTTCGATGCGATGAGCTTAAACAAGAGAGGTCAAGATATAACAGTATAAAGATGGCAGCTGAGATTAAGAAGCTTAAAGTGTCACAGCTATGTGAGCTCTGCCACTGTAGAAAGGCTATGATTAAAAGACCAAAGAATCTGCAGAAGATCTGCAAACTCTGTTTCTATGATGTGTTTGAGACAGAAATCCACAACACTATAGTGAATAACAAACTGTTCTACCCAGGCGAAAAAGTCGCTGTTGGTGCATCTGGTGGTAAGGACTCCACAGTTTTAGCTTATATACTAAAACTGCTTAACGAACGTCATGACTATGGTATTCATATTGTGCTATTAAGTATCGATGAGGGTATTATTGGATACAGAGATGATTCATTAGCTACTGTTAAACGTAACCAACAGCAATATCAACTGCCATTAGAGATTATCTCATATAGAGATCTGTACAACTGGACAATGGATGAAATTGTCAGTTGTGCGGGTATCAGAAATAGTTGTACATATTGTGGTGTCTTCAGAAGACAAGCTCTTGATAGAGGAGCAGCTAAATTAGGCATCAATCATGTTGTCACTGGTCACAATGCCGATGATATGGCAGAAACAGTTTTAATGAATTTGTTGAGAGGGGATGTTGCAAGACTAGAAAAATCAACCACTATAATGACTTCATCTACTGGTTCTCCAATCAAGAGATCTAAACCATTCAAGTATTCTTATCAAAAGGAAATTGTTTTATACGCACATTATAAGAAGCTTGACTACTTTTCTACTGAATGTTCTTATGCTCCAGAAGCATTTAGAGGTACTGCAAGAGAATTAATGAAAAATTTAGAAGCTATTAGACCAAGTTGTATTATTGATATTATTCATTCGGGAGAGAACTTTGTTCTAAAACAAAAGAAGTTGAGAACATTTAAAAGAGCTAATGAAGTTGAGATAACGTCAGGATTTGTCGATGGTAATAGGTGTGAAAAGTGTGGGTATTTATCAAGCAATAAAATTTGCAAAGCATGTATGTTGTTGGAAGGTTTGGAATTGAATAGAGCTAAGATACAATTAGAGAATGACACATCTACGGAAGGTGCTGCAAAATTGACGAGGACACTAGAAAACTTAACATTTTGAAATATAGAATGAATTGCCAATATATATTCATTTCGGACGTGATTTTAATAGGAATACCTGAATTGTTTGTTTTCGATATCTGTCAAATCTAAGAATTCATGATTTTCGACATTATCACTTTCATTTTCCAATTTAATCTCTTCAGTATCCATATTAGTTGAATCCATATCTTGATCTTTTTTGTCTCTCTTCAAATTTTCCATTCTTGTTAAATAACCAACTAATAGCGTCAATGGTATTGAAACTGTTTGAGTTACAAGAATCACAATTTTTGCTGGAATATAGGAAGGATAATTTTTTTGTCTGAAAAGTTGAGGTCCAATAATATTAGCAACAGCAAAAGCCACCATCGTCAAAGCATTTCTGTAAGTTTTTTTTGTATAACCTGCAGTATTGAAACTGTTCCATAAATACAACATAGTAATAGCACATGACCCACTATAGATTAAATACAAACCAAGTAAATTTCCAACATTATTAGACAATGGTAAAGTAATTAACATGATGCTACCAATCACAGAAGGAACGTACATTGAGGCATGAATCAGAGTAATATTGCCGAATCTTGAAATCAATTGAGTTGGGATTAGGATGCATATAATAATAACCGCACCTACTGGAATCTGTAAGAGTGCAGTAATCTTATTTGAAAATCCAAAAGTTGAAATAATAGTTGTGCTGAAAGTACCGACAGCTCCAGTGACAATCTGAGAGCAGATCACTAACAAAACCATTAACCATGTTAGTTTATCATGAAACAATAACTCTTTAATTTGAGATTTTTTGAAAGTCTTATTTTCAACACCAGTTTGATTCGATCTTATATGCTCTAGAATTTGTAATTTCTCTTCATCTTTCAAAAACCATGCTTTAGTTATATTATCAGGTAAATAGAAGAACAGCAAGATACCAAATAAGAACGTAATAACACCAAAAACTAAGAACAATATTTGCCATGGTTCTAAAACATCAGATTTAATATGTTGAAAAGCAAACGATAAAAGACCACCAAACATCGTGGCAGTACCTGCACTTATACACCAATAGCCAATCCTTTGAGCTTGTTCAGATTTATCATAATATTGCCCACTTATGAGAATCAGTGCCACTGCAGTGCTACTTTCAAGGAACCCCAATAAAACTCTGACAATCATTAACGCGGCATAAGTATGACAAGCAGCATGGCAACCAACCACAATACCCCATAATATAACGAAAGAGCTAAAGACTTTGGATAGTGGGAATCTTTGCAATAAATAACCACAAATTGGCTCACCAAAAATGTAAGCAACGTTGAAAATAGTACCTAAATTTGCAAATTCATTGTTCTTAAGATTCTTTTTAATGCCCATAACAGCACTATAATTTAACAAAGCTTTGTCAAGAAACTGAAAGAAATATATTGCACACATTAAAGGTAAGACAAATAAGTCAAGTTTTCTCAAAACGTTCTTATATGGACGATTAATAACATCATCTTTTGTGTCAGAATTGATATTATTCTTTAGGAAATCTAAAGCAACGTCATATTTGGTAGACATGATACCCTTAAATGATAACGAATAATAAGGAGAATTCAACCCACCTATTTGAGTACTAGGATAATCATCTTTTTAAATACAAAATAAAGTGATTCTAAGGCATTTTGCAAAATTGTTTTTTATGCATTTATGTACAGTGTGAATCGTTTTAAAAAGCATTTACGGAAAACAAAACCTACACCATAACAGAATATCTAGATACCCTTTTCTTTTTGTATTATTTCATTATCGTTACACATTCCAGCTATTTGTTTATGGATGACTTTTTACCATTGGGTATATAAGCATTATCTATTGGTCGTTTTAGAGGAGAGCTCACTGATTTATCGGACGAATTCGTCGAACTTTGTAGACTTTCATTAGTTTCATTATTGATGGTGCTATGATGAGTGGAAGGAAATAAATTCATCATCAACTTGTAATAATCAGCTTCAGGTAGAGTATCAGCTTCAGTTTTAATCGTTGTGTCTAAAGTTCTTGTATCTGAATCAGTTTCGTTTCCAATTACATACAAGTGATGATCTTTGACATCATCATCATCAACATTTATCTTATTCCCAATCAAGGACACCATTTTTCTGTAATAAAGATCTAAAACGTTATAGCCTGAGTTTCTTAGTTCATGTTGTTTTAATGGTCTATCCACTTCTTCCTCATCATCATCTTCTTCGCCTTCTCTTTCCACCGAGAATGATTTTTCATCTTGTAATGCAGTTATTGAACCTTTTCTTCCTTTAGAATTGGCAATTTTTTTCTCATTAGCACAGTTACTAATGTTTAGATCCCTTGGTAATATTCTGTAGTTAACTTTTGTTAAAAATTCTCTTTCTAGAATGTCTAATTCATTTGAATGAATACCACCAACTTTTGCATAATGAGAATTTGTGCAAAATGAATCACATAACCCTTTGCTTCCAACAGTTGTGGCTGTTAATAAAAACCTATGAACCGTTAAAGAGTTCAAAGTAAATGAGCTGTATATAGCTGATAATAGATCAATGTAATAAACGGTGGCTATAAGAACAGCATTTTCAATTGATGAATATCTGGCTAATCTGGCAAGATAACTGTATACCGAGATGCCTGGAGGTGTTCTTGAATGAAATCTTGTTAGATTGGACGGCGATATTGAATCCGGGTTGCATGTATCGTTAATCGTAATCAAGGAGTTCAACATTCTTGCTATCAAGACGATCAAATCATCTCTTGAACAATGTATGAAATTTGGCGAAAGAACTTTAGTTTTATTTCCCATCATTTTGCTCTCTCAAATAAATAAACTCTGTTTATAATTGATTCTTTCTTTTCTTTCAACACAGTTTTATAAATATGTGTTATTAGTTCTAAAGGTCGTGTTTCGTCTCTGATTCAACTTATATCATATAATTCATGGTACTATAATTTGGGATAAATGGATTGAAATGAAACAAAAACAAACACAAAGCAAGGAAAAAACAAACAGACTTCGAATATCTCACTCAGTAAAAAAAGATGTCAGAAGTTGTGATGATAATTGACAGATCCACTAACGCAGAACAACTTCTTCTTTGTTACCTGGAACGATTTAGCTAATCAAAGACGTACCTTTCAACAGAGATTCAATCTGAGTTTCAATAAAAATCGAAAAAAATCAAAAGGAAAAAAAGAAGAAAAAAACTTACATAAGCCTCACTAATTATTTTTTGGTAGTAATTTGATTAGATGAAGTACAGAAGAACTCAAAATAAAAAATCTTTATTAATTACGAACTAACTCCTCTAACATGCACAGTTTTGGGATTCACTTTCCAAGTTGATGTTGATCGCATCATTGAACTCGTCGTTAAAATCGTCAGTTTCTTCCTGTTGTAAAGCGTTTCTTGCAATGACATCAAATGCTTGATCAATATTAACTGCTTCTTTAGCACTTGTTTGAAATAGTGGCAGGTTACCTAAATTAGAAGCAAATTGTTGAGCTTTTTTATTACTGACAACTTTCTTACTTTCATCAACATCAACTTTGTTTCCCAAGATGACAAATGGGAAATTTTCAGGGTTCTTGATATTAGCTTGAACTAAAAACTCGTCTTTCCAAGTTGATAAGTTTTCAAAAGATTTCTGATTTGTAACATCATAGACTAAAACACAACAGTCAGCACCCCTGTAGAAGGCAACACCCAATGATTGGAATCTCTCCTGGCCTGCAGTATCCCAAAGTTGCATTGTCACTGTTTTATCATCTATCGTAAGCTCTTTTGTTAAAAAATCAGCCCCAATGGTTGCTTTATACTGTTGTGAAAATTTACCATTAACAAACTGTTGCATTAAGGAGGTTTTACCAACACCTGAGTCCCCTAAGATGATGACTTTCAACAACGTTTTCTTTCTGGATGACATGTATTACTAGCTTTGTGGATATAATTGCAATCTTTAGTGTGTTACGGTCCTTTTTTATCAAAGGTTTTTTGTGTTTCCTTTTTCTTCAGAAAGTCGGCCAATGCCGCTAACCTTCCTCCTCCAAAATTCTTTGGCTCACAACTTTACAGAGAAAATTTAACTACAATTATTCAAATACATAAATCAATGTTAATAATCACAAGACTATACAGCAATCTATTTCTTAGAAGCTTTTTGAGCAGCTTTGGTAACTTTACCAGCTTTGTCGGATTTTTCGACAGATTTGATAACACCAACAGCAACGGTTTGTCTCATATCTCTAACAGCGAATCTACCTAATGGTGGGTATTCAGTGAAAGCTTCAACACATAATGGTTTGGTTGGGACGAATTTGACAATAGCAGCATCACCGGATTTGATGAATTTTGGATTGTCTTCTAATTTCTTACCAGATCTTCTGTCAATCTTTTCTAAGATTTCATCGAATTTACAAGCAATGTGGGCAGTGTGACAATCTAAGACTGGAGAGTAACCAGCAGAGATTTGACCTGGATGGTTCAAGACAATAACTTGAGCGTTGAAAGAGTCGGTACCTTTTGGTGGATCGTTTTTGGAGTCACCACAAACGTTACCTCTTCTGATTTCTTTAACTGAAACGTTCTTGACGTTGAAACCGACATTGTCACCTGGAACACCTTGTTCTAATTGTTCGTGGTGCATTTCGACGGATTTGACTTCAGTAGTGACACCGGCTGGGGCGAAGGTAACAACCATACCTGGTTTGATAACACCGGTTTCGACTCTACCGACTGGCACAGTACCAATACCACCGATTTTGTAAACATCTTGTAATGGCAATCTTAATGGTTTGTCAGTTGGTCTGGAAGGTGGTTCAATAGCATCAATGGCTTCTAATAAAGTTTTACCTTTAACGACACCAGCTTTGGTTTCTTTTTCCCAACCTTTGTACCATGGACAGTTAGCAGAGGCTTCAATCATGTTATCACCATTCCAACCAGAGATTGGAACGAATGGAACAGTTTTTGGGTTGTAACCAACTTTCTTGATGAAACCGGAAGCTTCCTTGACGATTTCTTCGAAACGAGCTTGATCCCATTTAACAGAGTCCATTTTGTTGACAGCAACAATTAATTGTTTGACACCTAAAGTGAAAGCTAATAAAGCGTGTTCTCTGGTTTGACCATCTTTGGAGATACCAGCTTCGAATTCACCAACACCACCAGCGATAATTAAGATGGCACAATCAGCTTGGGAAGTACCAGTAATCATGTTCTTGATGAAATCTCTGTGACCTGGAGCATCAATAACGGTAACATGGTATTTTGGAGTTTCGAATTTCCATAAAGCGATATCAATGGTGATACCTCTTTCTCTTTCAGCTTTCAACTTGTCTAAAACCCAAGCGTATTTGAAGGAACCTTTACCTAATTCAGCGGCTTCTTTTTCAAATTTTTCAATGGTACGTTTGTCGATACCACCACATTTGTAGATCAAATGACCAGTGGTGGTGGATTTACCAGAATCGACGTGACCAATAACAACGACGTTGACGTGAGTTTTTTCTTTACCCATTGTAGATTATAATTAATAATAAGACTCAGAAGGAATGCAATTGATTTCCGGTGTGAGAGACAAAGGAGAGGAAAAGAAAAAAAAGGGAAAAAGTTTTTTGACAAAGTGGCGATAAATTTCTCTTTTTATAACAAAAAAAATTTTCTTTTTTTCTTTTCTTTTTTTTTCCTGCGATGAGCACGTGCTGTTTGTTACGCGTGTGCCCAGATATACCCGCAAAAGTCGTACATTGGAAAGGTTTACTCTTTATGTGCTATATAGTGTAAATGAGGTGGTATCTTGTGCCAGATGCCGTTTTGTGTGAGCCATTGTCTGTTGAAGAGCTTGGAGGCGTATCTGTCTGACGTGTCTGCCACCGTTGTCACCACTGTCGACCCTTCAGGGAGCTCTAGGGCCAGTTTTCTAGCTGCTGCAATGTTCAATCCTCCACTTCCTCCAGGCCTGATTCCATCCTCATGGATCAAATTGTAAATGGTAAGCACTACCTCTTCGTCCAGTATTCTGTAGCATCCATCTGCCAATTCCAAGGCATCGAACATGTTCCCTGTTGGTGCCAATTTACCAACTCCTTCGACAAATGAGTCCCCTTCATGATCCCAATTTTGACCTTTACTTGTGATGAAGCAATAAATACCAGATCCTTCACGATCTGCATAATAGGTCTTTATATTTGGATTCTGGGTCTTCAAATACTGTGATACCCCTCCAAATGTACCTCCTGTCCCTGCCGCACACACAAATCCATCTACTTTACCAGCGGTTTGCTTCCAGATCTCTGGCCCTGTTGATTTAAAATGTGCAGCTCTGTTGGCAACATTGTCAAATTGATTTATATGATAAGCGTTATCAGTCTCTTCAGCATATCTCTTGGCTTGGTTGTTAACAAAATCAGGATGATCTTGATTAACTATAGGACATTTAATGACTGTGGCTCCCAACTCTTCTAGAATTGAAATCTTTTCTTGAACTAAAGTTTCTGGCACATATAATCTGACTTTAAAAGGAGGATCATAACTTCTACCTAATAACGATAACGCAATTCCAGTATTTCCTGCTGTAGCTTCAACAATTGTTCCACCATATTGAATATTGTTCTTTTTTAGAGCATCATCTAACAATGAGATAGCTGCTCTATCTTTAATAGACTTCCCTGAGTTTAAATACTCAGCTTTAAAAAGGACGTTACGGTTTATTTCTTTCGATATTGATTCTACTTTGATCAATGGAGTGTTTCCAACTCCTTTTTTGAAGTCATCTGTGCTGATTTTTGGATATTCTGACATTGAGTTTTCGAGCTTTTGGTATTAACACCTTCAAATGGATACTTAATTTTTTTTCTTCCCAATTTTTGAACTGTGCAATTCTTCAGAAATCCAATCCAAATGTCAGTTATTTCATCAACTATTCAATTCAATCAAGCCAATAACAAGCTGGTGACTATAGCAGCAGGGTGTGTTCTAAATTTCTATTCATTGCGCTTTGATTCGTTAACAATTACTAATGTTTGTACTCAGTTGTTTCTGGGGCGTGGAACATGTCTACAGGAAGAATTTTGCTTCAAAGGGTTTAATCGATGCTAAAGTTGGTTATGCCAATGGTGTTACTTCCGATCCAACTTATAAACAAGTTTGTAATGGTGATACAAACTTCGCTGAAGTTTTGCAAATCTCCTATGACCCAAAGAGAGTTGACCTAAAAGAGCTACTATCATTTTTCTACAGAATCCACGATCCAACTACTTTGAATCAACAAGGTGCTGACACTGGTACTCAATACCGTTCAGCTATTTTCACCCACGATGAACCAGATTTTGAAATTGCTCAAGAAGTCACCAAACAGTTCAATCCTAAATGGAATAATAGCATCAAGACTATAATAGAACCAATTCAAATCTTTTATGATGCAGAAGACTATCACCAAGTGTATTTGGATAAAAATCCAGAAGGATATCAATGTCCAACTCATTTTATTAGAGATATCTAAGATCCTGGTCTCCTGTGTAATTGTTAATTTTGATTCATTCTTGTATTTTAATACCTTTCCTGATTCTTTGAAAGTTTACGGTTATCCTCATTTGTAAAATAGTATTGCCCCTATAGATTTATCAAAAAAATGATCTATTTACATAACTGAAGTTCTTTTTGATGTATTTCGGTTGAATGACTTGAGTTCTAACTTGAATGTTGATTTTTTTCCACTTTATACGCTTAAGACAAAACGGTGGAAACAAGAGAAATGGACTACAATCTAAAGAAAGAAAACAGAAAGAAGTTTCAGGACAAATCAAAACTGAAACGTGATCACAAAAAGGATTACACAAAAGTGGTGAGAGCTGATAATAATAATGTGAACGAAGAAGAGGAACCAGAAAGACTAAGAGAATTCGACATTGAAGGAAATCCGATCCTATACAGCGATGAAGAACTTGATCTTGAGGGTAACATTGTACTGAAGGGAACCACAAATGATTTCAGATACAAAGAGTCTATCATAGATCTTGATAGTGAGGATTTGAATGACTATGACGTTGATTTCAAGAAGAATTTGGATAGAGAAATTGATTTTGGTAAGAAACAGATTGATTTGAAAAAGATGACAACTGATGATTTATTAAGGCTTAACATAGTGGATAAAGAGTTCGAAGATGAAATCAAAGACGAAAAAAAATCATTCGAATATGAAAGTGCAAAACACTCAACTATTGCTCCAACAAAAAAGAAAGAAGCTACAAAATTACCACCAAAATTACAAACCGATGAAGACTTTTTAGACGATCTTTTGTAATTGTCGACCTAATAGTCAATTTATGATTCAATATACTTGAGTGAACGAGTCTGAATACTTATAAGGCTGAAGGTTGTTGAACTTTAGTTTAATTGAGATTTAAAATTTTACTAAAATACATCAAACGTATCTAGTTGACTGGATTCTACTGAAAGGGGTTTGGGATGTGCTAACTTTTATCAAACGTGATAATTATGACAATGGTTCAATTGGTGATAATTGATTCGACTTCTACTTATTCCCAAGCAAGAATCCATAGAACTATTCATCAAATCAATTCAATTTAATTCAATTCAGCTTAATTCTATTCAATGCAATTCAGTTCTTTGTTGATGTACCACGCAATCATGTTACAAGCTTTGTATTGGTTTTCATATTACTTGTGATGCATATTGTGTCAGGTTCTTTGATGATTGTTATAGTGTTCTGTTTAAAAGCTGTCTAAAGGCAGTTTGATTTCTTTTTGGTAAACCATTATTCGACTCTTCATGATGTTATTGGTATCAAAGCCTGTTGTGGCATGTTATCTTAACATTTTATGGTCAACGTTGAGCTTTGACAGCATAATCAGCTACTATAACTTTCGTTATGCATGTTTTGGATTATGTTTCCTTGACTGTGGTTCGCCACCAAAGTTGGCCTATACAATGAATAGCACAGAAATTCGTATAGCTATAGCGAACAATGTGATGACGGTATATCATTCATTAATGGGTACAATCGTATTGAATTATTTTACAGTTTCCAAAAAACACAGAACTAGTTTAAATTAAATTGGCCTTATAGATTTAGAAAATGGACCAAGTCCAAGATTTATTCTCTAATAAATACTAACATAAACAGATACTGAAAAAAACTTTGTAAATACTTGTTTTTATTGATTATTGATTAAATTTTCGTCCACATTTGTTTGTATTATTCGTGCTCCCTGAACATATTATTTCGGCTTCAACCAAGATTCATATTCCATCCAAACTCTTCTGCTATTTGAAACCAATCAATACAGAGCAAGCCATCAGGGTTTCTTTCCCAACTTTCCTTGATTATGATCTGAATCTTTTCAATATTGGGATCACTATAAACATTATTCATACACTCTTTCAACAGTTGCAAAATTTCCTGTCTATCAGATTCTAAGACACAGGTAACGCCAACAGTTAAAAGGGCGTTATAAATTGAATGTCTCAGAGACGAATGAACTAAAACACGGAGTAAATTGATCAATTTCACTAAAAAGATCTGATTCTCAGGAGTTGCTGGTGGTAGCCTTTTAACATTTAGTCTTAAACTTAACTGGGTTGAAAATTGATATAATTCATAAAGTGAAAGTTGGACTTCAAACTCCTCTATTTTAATAGTTCTTAAATCATCTTTTGATGGATGTGTTAAATTAATTTTTTTATCTAGCTTATTATATTTCATCATAATAGTATTGAATTTCTCCGTGTAAACCCAATTACTGATTTTTTGGGGATCTTTAAGTAAAACATAAACAGATTCTGCATCCTTTGATAATTCTATCATTTCAGTAATGGTAGGAAGTAAAGCAGCCAGACAGTCCAAAGGTGGATATAAATCACAATTTGCACTTGATAGAACTTTTTCACATGCTTTTGAATCCAATAAAGCACCTTTGGAATATGAAACAGATGAATGGGTATCTTGATAACAGAAATAAGACAGCAAAAATTTTGTCTCATCAGGTAACTGTTCGATTTTGTCCAATAGGTTAAACTTAAATATAATATCTTTAGCAATTACCAAAAACTGGTACCAAGTATTAAAGCTTTGAGGACCAAAAAATAGTTCTTTTGAAAGTAATAAAGAAGCGGCTAAGAGATCAAGAGAACTATCTATCTTGCCTGGTGATGAGCTAAGAACGCGCATTTCATCCAAAATGTGAGCACAATCAGATTCAGTTATATTCATTCCTCCTAAAGCAATCAAACATTTTAAAAGCAAAGGGCTAGTTGGAGCCCTCATCAGAATTATATCCAGAAGTATACTAAAACGAACATCAAATAAACAAACTTCATTAGAAACTCTTAAAAACTCATGAAAGATGGAAGTGTCTATTCCTTCAATCGATGATGAAAATTTCTCAAATTTTCTTTGAGAATAAAGTCTTTCTTCTTTTCTTATCTCATTAATCTCATTTTTATCGAGTTTTTGAGTTGCAGTTTTTATTCTTTGAGTATTGTTTAAAAATCGACGAGTATTTTGAAGTCCGTTCAATTCTTGATGATATGAAAAGTCTAGTTCTTCAATTTCTTCAGAAGTTAATACAGTAATCCCCATTAAACAGTTTCCTGAGGTCGTCTTTGGAGCTAATGGTTTATCAAAGTCAACTGGTGTTATTTGTGGACTGCACGTTCCAGCAGCAGGAAATTTTGTTACCATAACTGCTCTTTTAGAATCCAAGTATTCCAAAGCAGGTAAATTTGGTGGTTTTGAAACTTTTTCTGTAGTAGCATTCTGTTTATCCACTTTGACATTATTTTTAATATCAGTTCTCCATTCACACACACGATTTTTAGCTAAACAAAGACCACATGAAGGCTTCTCTTCGTCACATTTCTTTCTATGTGTTTTCAGTATTAGTATGTTGTATCACAAATCTGATTAGTCATTCAACTCACGATCTCTTTCTACATGACAAGCACCCATTACGGGATCTAGCATTTACACCAACAAATTCGAAAACTCCTGGAATGGTTTTCTTGACATATTTTCTTTTTATTGGTTTGTTATCATGATCAGATACTGACATGTTTTGTCTTTATCTGGATTTTGCTAGTCCCAGAGGATTGTTCTCAAGAAGAATCGATCGAGATTTCTATTTCCTCAAACAGTGTTAAAAAGTGGAGCTGGTTTGAGTTTAATATTCTTTTCTGTGATTCTCGGAAAACGATCTCCGCCAATTTTCTTTTAACAGTGTAATTTAGATAACAAACTAAAAACGAAGATCAAGTCATCTCACAGGAGCATATATCCGTATCACTGATGGTATGATGGTATGATGGGGATGTGACATAAATTTGATATATATCTCATTTAACCTATCAAGTAAAACAAAGGGTACCTAACCTAGTAGAAAATTGAGTAACCAATTTCTTGGTTTTTGAAATAACAGTGTCAATAAGTTTGATTTGAGCCTACTAGATGATCCTTAAGTTAGATAAGATCAAAAGAGTAAAATAGTAAAAACGTGACAGTAAGGCGATACATAATATCAATTTTCCAAAGAAAATGTTTTCGATCAACTATTTTGGTAATGATAAAGTTGAGATCTACAAACTTTTAAATAAAGGTATGCAATTTATTTTAAGTTGAAAATGGTACAAAACCTGATATTAAATAGAAAATTTTAGATAGAATAGACAACTTAAACGCTGCCAGATACACGCAATTCATCGTAACGAACAACAGCTCCTAATAAGGTTTTGAAACCATTAGCAACTTGTTCTGGTGTACTGTACTCTTCAAAGTTGTGACTGACACCATCTCTGCTTGGAATGAAGATCATTGAAGTTGGAATACGAGTAGATGTACTGCATGAATCATGACCTGCACCACTGGTGATTCTAGTGACTTTGTCTGCTCCAAAGTTTTCAATAGCAGAATCGGCGACACAATCAATACACGTTTGGTTGAATTTAACAGCAGGAGATGTGTAAATGTGTTCGAATTTGACAGAACCAGTCTTGGTGGAAGATCCATTTGGAGTTCCAGCAATTAATTGAAACTCATCTTTGCATTCTTGAATAATTTCAGCAAGCACTTCATCTGAATTGTGTCTGGCATCAAGGGTAAAGTGAACATAATCTGGAATAACATTAGTAGATGCTGGCTCCAATTTCAAAGTACCAACAGAACATAAACCATTATGTTTGTGAGCAACTTCATTAGCTTTAACAATCATTTTTGAAGCGGTCAGTAGAGCATCATTACGGGCAGATAAAGGAGTTGTACCTGTATGTTGAGCTTTACCTCTAACATAAACGTTATACCAGACATAAGCCTGAACACCTTCAACAATACCGATTTCTTTATCAGTATCTTCTAAAATTGGACCTTGTTCAATATGCAGTTCAAAATGAGCAGCAAGCTTGTTTTGTTTATAAGATGCTGGAGTCTTTCCTAAGTAACCAATTCTAACCAACTCATCTTTAACAGTAACTGGCTCAGCATCACTAATAGATTCAAAACTATAACATTCTTCTAATGTCATATTTTCAGCCCACACAGAAGAAGCCATGATACTGCAAGGGAATCTAGCACCTTCTTCATTCATCCAGGATAAAGATGCAACAGGGTAGTTTGGAGTGAAATTGTTATCTTTAAAAGTACGAAGAACTTCAAGACCAGCTAAAACGCCCAGTATACCATCATATCTACCACCAGTTGGTTGAGTGTCTAAATGAGAACCAATAGCGATTGGATCACCTTCGTTTTTACCTGGGTAGATACCAAAAATACTACCAACTTCATCAATACGAACTTCACAACCTAATGATTTCAGCTCAGCAACATACCAGTCTCTAACACCTTTATCTTCGTCTGATAATGCCAATCTACAGACTCCAGTATCTGATGGACGTGGACCCCATACACCTTTGGCACCAAAAGCATCGGCAGTTCCATGGATGGTCTTGATCAAACGGTCAGGTGTAATCTTAAGTGATGAGAAAGTGGAAGAAGTCATTGTTGCAAATTTTAAGGAAGTCTTAAACTTTACTAATCACTGAAGTAATCTGGGGCTTAACTTCAATATATATAGCTTGATCCCATCAATCATTATCTGTTCCACTTTATTATGTGTCATATACATTTGCCTGAGGAATTGTAAAGCCTCAAGGATTGTTGCATCCTAATTGGGTGATATGAGATTGTTTAAAAGTTATTTCCAAATCGAGAAATTAGATTTGCCTCATTCTTAATTCCGAATTAGGAAGTAAGCTTCATCACCAAAATTTACGGAAATTTTAATATGATGCGTAGATAAGATCGGTATGCTATTCAAATGGGTAAAGCACTTCATTATCTCTTAATATATCCCAGTTAAGGGATTTGAAAGATCGACTGATAAGTTTTGCTAGACAATCCTCAATTTTATGATAAATACAGGATTGAATCCCACATTTACATCGAATACATTCTCATCGATCAAAGCATAACCACAACTAAACAGTGATGAATTCTGAAAAGGAAAACTCCTCCCAAGACAATGTTGCTTCTTACGATGAGAAGATGTATCCAATCCTTTCAATGACCTCAAATCAATTAGAAGCTTTTGATGAAAAGGAAAAGCAAGCTGCTACAGGTTTCGACCTTTTCCATGAAGCTCAAGATCTTACTCAAGAAGAAATTGATGAAAACAACAGAAGAATTGTCAGAAAGATTGACATGAGAATTGTCCCTCTGTTGTGTGTTACTTATACACTACAATTCTTAGATAAATTATCATTGAATTATGCTGCTGCTTACTCTTTTAAGGAGGATTTAGGTCTTGTCGGTAGAGATTATAACTGGGTAGCTGCTATTTTCAACTTCGGTTACATGGCAGGTGCTATTCCATCCAATTATTTGATCCAAAAATATCCAGTTGCTAAGTTCACTGGTATTATGATTTTGATTTGGGCTATTCTTCTATTAGGACAAATTGGTGCCACTAACTATGCTGGTATTTTGGTTTTAAGATTCTTACTTGGTTTATTCGAAAGTTGTATCTCTCCAAGTTGTATGTTGATCAATGCTTCTTTTTACACTAAAGCTGAACAGCCATTGAGAATGTGTATTTTCCTATCATTCAACGGTGTCGCTACCATGGTTGGTGCTTTGCTTTCTTATGGTTTAGGTCATGCTGAAAACTCTACTTTAAAGCCATGGAGATTAATTTTCTTAACTATTGGTTTGATTAACTTTGTTTGGTCTATCGTTTTCCTTTATTTCTGTCCAAGTTCTCCTGCTGATGCTAAATTCTTAACCCAAAGAGAAAAAGTCATTGCCGTTGAAAGGGTTGCTCACAATCATATGGGTGTTAAAAACAAAAAGTATAAAAATTATCAAATTCTTGAAGCTGCCATGGATTACAAAACATACATCTATTCCATGTTTGGTTTAGCTTGTGGTGTCATCAACGGTGGTTCATCCAACTTCCAATCTGCCTTATTGAAAGGTTTTGGTTTCTCAGGTATTAGTACAACAATTTTACAATTACCAACTGGTGCTATTGAATTAGTTGTTGTTGTTGCTGCAGGTGTCTTCATTTACTACGTCAAGAATACTCGTTGTATTACTTTTGTTTTGTTATGTATACCTGGTTTAGCTGGTCTAATTGGTATTCATGTGATTCCACTAGAACACAAATGGGCCCTTGTTGGTTGTACATGGTTGCAATACATCATTGGTGGTCCAGTCATTTTGTCATGGATCTTTTTGAACGCCAATGTTGCTGGTCAAACTAAGCGTACAATTACTAATGGTATTTGGTTTGCCTTCTATGCTGCTGGTAATATCATTGGTGCTAACATTTTTTACACATGGCAATCACCAAAGTATGTTAGTGGTATCATTGGGCTTGTTGTCAGTTACTCTGGTATGATGTTCCTTGGTATTGTCTACAGATTGGGTTTAATGTGGGAAAACAAACAAAGAGATAAACTACACGGTAAAGTCGAAGGTGTTACTGAAGAAATGGCCATGATCAATGGTTTTAAGGATATGACTGATAAAGAGAATACTGGTTTCAGATATCAATTATAGATTATCGGTAATAAATTGTTTTTGATTAATATTTTGAAAGTTTTGAAAAACATTGTGTGTGTGTAGCTTTTCTATCTTAATTTGGCTTGTACTACTCTGTAAGGTACTACTATTTTGAAACTAAACAGTTGTAGTATAACTAGTACTATCCTTGGATGATCTATTACTATTTATTTTTACACTGTATAACAACTGAATATTAGTGATCGATCCACAACTGATATATTTCTATTAACCTTTAAAAGACTATGTTTGGATATATATATCATAGGAGAGCAATTTCATTGTTGAAGAAATTATATATGTACATGCGCTGGCTAAATACAAAAGCGTCATTGCTTCAAAATAGATGGTTAAAAACCTAGAAGTACAAAGAGTTAACCAGAGATCAGTACAATAGTTAACCATTGTAGGTCCTTTCGAGGGTGGATGAGGAGGCGTGGCCATTATGGGAACAGTGATGGTCGCAGTTGTAGGTTTGAAGATCGCTAATATTAGATTATAGATAATTGGTTTGAAATTTCAAAATAAATAATCAAGTCTATTTAATTAGGACTCAGGACTCACAACCTAATAAATTCTAAGCTACAGCTTACAATATGAATTTATGCATGTATATGCGTATATATTCACCCAGCTGCACAATGCTTTAGGCGACATGAACCTGAATAGCATGCAGTTGTCAAAATCATGTCAGTCAACCATACACTCTTCAATTAAATCGTATAATGGACAGAAGGGTCAGGATCACACACAATTCAGTTCATATAAAATCCACTTAGATCTTACAGTATTTACTGTAAGGTGTAACTACTAATTGGTACCATTTCGAAATTGGTCAAACATCACTCTTACTGTTCATTTGTTATAACCTTTGAAACGAAGTACCGTAGATACTGTATAAGAATTATTCATCACAGGATACATCGCGATCAAGATATCTATAATATATCTAGGCAGGATTCAACTTCTTCAGAGGAATTTTGGATAGCTATTATCTATATTAGTAGAACTGTTGGCTTAAGCGCATGTTCATGATATGAAATGTTCAAATGTCTCAACTTTCCGCTGAAATAGCTTGTGGCTTGAATCTTGGCCACTTGGCACTTCTTAGCACTTCTTAAAACTTCTTAGCATATTGTTGGGTGTGCAGTGTGCATATATATATATATATTTCATATTTGAGAACCTGAATATGTCACGATGTCATTATGCAGTAGTTATTAGTTAGAGGTAGGAATCAGGATAATGGTTCTACATCAGTGGTCACATATTACAGTTTCCACTTGAGTCTGGTGACTTTTATAGATAAAAAGAATAATAAAAATAAATATAATAATTTTGCAATTGCAGTCCGAAACTGCAGACGAATTGCGCGACTGTATAATGAATTTTGTAAAGTCTCTTATCTTACCCCTAAAAAGGAATACAACTGGCTGCATCTCCAAACTCAATCAAGGTATTACAGCTGGTATCTGCACATCCCACTGGTAAACATTAATATACCACCACGAATATTGGCGTTATTCTGGAACATATATAGTCTTTTCAAATCACTTTTTGTTTTTTGCGAGGATTTGAATTGAAGATTATAGCTAGTCGCTAATTATGCCTTGTTAACAAGTTTGTGAAATTATCACGGGATCAATTGTTAACTGATTTCACTCATATTATACGATGCCATTCTAATAAATATAGTGTATAGTTGTATTAAATGATTTGAGATTAATATCCATTCCCGTCAAGTTTAACCTAGTTGCAATGCCCACCTTTTTAGACAATTTTTACACTTACTAACTTTCAATAATTTCTCTCCATATTTGATAGTTTGATTATCGTTAAGAACTGGAACAATCCCTGTTTTCACATATATCAAAAACGAAATTATTCAAAAAAAAATTGTGAAGTGGCGTATCTTCGCTGTGTAATATGCTCGAAATGCCTGAAACGTCTAGATGGTAGAAATTGTTACATTGTTTGTACCATTGGACGTGGTGTAATTATTCCTTTCCAATTGCGTACGCTGCAATTACATAACTTTATGAAGAAATCGAGTCAGCAAAGTTTCCAGATTGGTTACCAACTTGGGATCCTACAGAAAGTATGAACCTTACAGTGAATTTGAATGGGAAGACAGAGGTTTAAAGGCACATCCTGAATTGAAGAATTTGTTTCCAGATGGTTTAGAATATATAAAAAAGGACCTGACTCCAAAATTTGGTACAGAAATCAGAGGCATCCAGCTGTCATCCTTATCAGATGAAGCTAAAAATGATTTGGCTAAATATGTTGCTCAACTTGGTGTCTTAGTGTTCAGAGATCAAGATCTTGCTTCCAAAGATCCTGAGTTTGCTGTTAAATATGGTGAATATTTTGGCCCTCAACATAGCCATCCAACTTCAGGTGCTCCAAAAGCAACTTCAAAAATTCATATCGTCTACAGACCATTGAATGGTATCAAACCGCATGAGCACTTACTCAAAAAAAGAAACAAAGCACTGGCTTTTCATTCTGATATCTCTTACGAGAAACAACCGCCATCAATCACATTTTTGGGCTTGTTAGAAGGACCAGAAACAGGTGGTGATACTGTTTTTGTTAACACACTGGAAGCTTATAAAAGATTGTCAATAATTATTCATGTTACTAATTTTTCAAGGCAGCTTGTTAAACCCATCCACAAGTGTTTTCTTTAGTACTTTATTGTTGTCTTGATTAATTTACTAAGCCGCTAATACTCATTTTTTCAAACGCTGAATATACTTAGAAAGCGTTATGATTTATATGAAATTTGGTAATATTTAATTTGAAATGTATTTGTTTTTTTTATCATTCAATTCTGGGAGGATTTTTTCTTTTTTTTTTTTGTTGGCACATAGATTTTTTCAAATCTTGGCATGCATTCTGACACTCTCCTTCATTACGATAGTTAAAAGTTGAAAGATTGTGATGACTTCCAGACCTGAAAGACTGACTGGCAAAGATGCTTTACTGGTTTTTGCAGCTATAGCTGCTTCGCAACCGATCATTACGAAGCCTTCTTGGTGGGGTCTTGTTAACTCGGGTAGGGGTAATGCTATGGTACTATCCACAATCGCTATTGCGGGTGCTGTGGTTTGTGCCTCTATTGGTAATCCAGGAGTCCCAGTTTTATTGATAATCACTACATTCTTTGGGCTCATAGCTGTAGCACCATCACCTGAAGCAAAAACAGCCGGTGAGATTGATGAGAGTGTTAAACTTTGGCTAGTTTCTTATGCTCAAGCATACCTTCATAACAAGTTTGATGTTAAAAGTGTGCAACAATACAATATTACAGGAGGAATTATTATGAGGTTAGAGCCTACGGGGTCAACCGCACTTATTAAGCGTGATACGCTCCTAGAAACAGGCTTAGGTTTCTTAGCTTTCGGAAACATGACTGGTGGTGTGCTTACTTCCCCTTTACAAGTGATTCTTGCTGATTCTGATTTGGGCATTCACTTTGCTGTCAGTGATGTTTATTCACACCCTGAACAACTTGCTAATGCTAT